>JAQOTM010001767.1:0-27713 GCA_029168755.2 Tillandsia fasciculata
TAAAAATAATATTTAATTTTAATATTTTATTTTCTCAATTAAAATTTAAATTTTAAAATATAAAAAGTCACATTTTGATTTTAAGATTTAAAAATTTTAAATATTAATTTTAATATAATTAATTTTTAACATAATGGGGAGCTCGGGGGCCGGGATCGGGGGGAGGGGAGGAGAGAGAGAGAGGAAAGAGAGGGGGCTTGCCTGTAATGAGAAGAGAGGAGGAGAGAGGATGGAGATGACAAGAGAGAGAGAGAGAGCAGAGCAATGATGCTCTCGGGAAGTAGGAAAGGGGGGGGAGAGGAGAGAGAGAGAGAGAGTATTTTTTAATAAAGATGAGATAAAGTAGGGAAGGAGGGTAAAATGTAAAAATTATAATATTAAAATAATATGTTGGGATTTGTTATACCAGCTATTCTAGTTGTACTGGATAAGCAATACCAGATGGTTCCAGGAGCGTTTGGTAGAATAAGGGGGATAAACCCGCTATTCCCGGTTCTAGTCCCAATCCAAACGGCCCCTTGGGCTTTGTCAAAAAATAATTTGGAATCGATTGTCCAAGTAAAGAGTTGGTCATCGACTCCTTTAGTCGATTGATAATAAGAACAAAATAAAATCGGTCCTCGGCTTCATCAACCGAATAAATATGGACTGAAATTGACGGGTAGTTTCGAAAATGGACAGTGCGAAATTATAGAGCGCAAATCCCGCAACCGACGCCAATTTGACAAATAACGTCACATATCAACGATTACTAAGAATCACTGTAACGACCCAGCCCACTAGCAATAATAACTCGTTGGGCCCAAATCACACAGCCCAAAATGCTTAAGCCCAGTTATTATTACTAATGTCCAAGTCTCATATAAACTCAATCACAATTCCATCCACATCCGATGTGGGACTATTGGGGGCGTCACAGACTCCCCCCGTTTAGGCCTGACGTCCTCGTCAGCCCAAACACACACACAACAGCGCAAGATCACCAGGCGATGTGAGACTTGTCTCGCTAGCCCTGTCATCTAGACCCAGACTCAGCCGAGACTCGCCACACACTTCCGGCTGGTTATTGTCTCTGATACCAAATGTAACGACCCAGCCCACTAGCAATAATAACTCGTTGGGCCCAAATCACAGCCCAAAATGCTTAAGCCCAGTTATTATTACTAATGTCCAAGTCTCATATAACTCAATCACAATTCCATCCACATCCGATGTGGGACTATTGGGGGCGTCACAATCACCCCATGACGCGCAAATATTCGGGAATGAACGTAGAGCCTTTGAGGAGAGAAAATTTCAAAAAAAAATGGCCGAGAAATTGTCACGCTCCGGGTGTAAATCAGAATCCGGGCTCGTCTATAGATCCGCTGTGCACACGAAATTTCCGCCTACACGGAGCGCCGAAAACCTGCTCAGATATAAGATAAGCAATAAAAGAGCACAAGTACAGAGCTGAACTAAAACTACAACCTCAAACTGAAACCGAAAATAAAATACAACAGTAAGAAGTGCAATACACTCCCAGCTCACCAAAAGTACAACCAGCTGGCTTAAGCGAGACCCAAAATAAAAGGGGAATATAACAGTCTGAGTGGAGGGTACATCAACTGTCTAACCAGACTCTCAGCTTCACAGGAGATCTATCTACTCAGCGATCCCCTTACCTCGATCAGCCGCCGATGGCCGAGCAGCTCCTGCAGAAGACTCTGCAAAACAAATGGGAAGAATAAAAAAGGAACAACCATGAGAGTGAGAACCACTAATAAAACCAGTAGCCCCCAGTGGGTAAATCCTCAAGATCCGACATATCCACTAAGTCTAACAGAGGCAGAAGGAAAGAAAAGTGGTAAGCTAAATAAACTGCTGATAAGAAAAACTACCACTACTATGCCTCTAATGAAGTACCGACTAAAATGACTGTATGCATGCATCAGTAAACAGTAACTACCCGAAATAACCCAATCTAGCGAACCGATACAAGTCCGGTACTGCCTACTCTGCGGTCGAACTCAAGGACAAAGTAGCGGAAACGGCACACGACCGAATCCCTAGGTAACAGCCAACCCGAGGCCGCCATGTGGCCCCGCCTCGGTCCACTGCTCCCCCGCGCGCCTTCCGTGGACTGCGCCGCGTGAGCCCGCCTATCCGAGGCTGCCTCTTGGCTCCGCCCCCGGTCCACTGCACCCGCGCGGCTTCCATGGACCGCTCCACGTGCGCCGGCCAATCACGGGCTGTCACGCCCCGGGGGTCGAAACTGCGACCCGGCCTCGCTAACAGATCCGCCACCTATGCGAAACACCGCGTAGGCGAAGCGTCCAACCTGCAAAGTATCATCTAATAACTAAACAGATATCAGAGATGAAGAAAAACTGCTATAATAAAAACCTGAATCACTGTACAACTGAAAATAAAGGTACAATATCCATCTCCCAAAAATAATGATACAATAATCTGATCCACCGAAAAACTGAATACAAGTATAAGCCACCTATACAACATCTATAAATCCAAAAAGGGAGATAAGCTGAAATAGTAAAGTACAACTGAGTACAGTGAAACCCACAATCCGGTTGGTACATCTATCCCACTGTAGAAATCAACACTGGTAGGGATCTATCTCACTACTCCCTCGCCTCGAACCGTCAACCGAAAGGTCCGCAACACCCGCAGCAGTCACTGCAAAACAAAGGGGGAAAGGGGAAAAAACAACAATGGGATGAGAACCACTAGTAAAACCAGTAGCCTCCCCCTGTGGGTAAAGCCTCAAACCCCGACGTACCCACTAAGTCTACCAGAGGCAAGAAAAAAAAGATAAGAGAGGTGGTAAGCTAAAACAGAAATACTGATAAGAGGAAGCTACCACTAATATGCCTCTAAATGTTGTGCTAAGAAGTATAGCTAAATGTATGCATCAGTAAATAAATGCCTGCCTGAATAAACCCAATCCGACCACCAGTAAACACCGGTACTGCCTGCTGTGCCTGCCAAATCGGGTATGCCAGCCTACGCATAACACCGATAGGGGATAGGAGTCTCGAGGACTCGAAGTCTGTATATCGCACACTCCGGAGTGGCACTCGAGGGGAGCGACCCACACGAGTAAAGTGACTGAGTAATAAGTAACCAATATCAATAATATAGCAGGACTGGATCACGACTCTAATCAAAGTGGGAAAACCCATCCACTACATAAAGCCCGATCCCCCAATCTGATGCAGCTGTAAATACCCGATCGGCCGCCCAAAGTCCGCGGTCGCCGCAATATCCCACAAATCCCCCAAATCAAGCCCGACCTGTCATCCCTAATCCGATGTACAAGTCACCATCCGGTCAACCGTCCAAAGTCCGCGGTAGCCGTAATAACCTGCCCTCAAGCCAGCCTGTCCCAGATCCCAAGAGTCTGCCTACACTATCTCAAAACCACCTGCTCGCGCACGAGCTACAATTACCCTGAGCCTAGTATGAAAGGAGAAAAGCAAGAAACATGGTTTCTCCTAAGTCAAGTCCAGCATGATAGTGTAGCAGAAAAAGGTGGCCTATCTAAATGACCATACAAGCATGCAAATGTCCAAGACGATAAAAAGAAAACAGGTGTCGATGTTCTACATTTATTAGAGCATGCTATTCCATAATATTGATGATTGCATAAGAACATTAAGTGCAACATAGCCTATGCCTGCCAATACCACATACACGATGTTCACAAGTATGAAAATAAGAAAGTGCCACACCTATTCACAAATCACATAAGATGGTACAACGCTGGTCAACCCTCACATTCATACAAGAATAAGCCCAAGATCATTTAACATCACTTAAACAGGGACATTCAATCAAGTATCACCAATGAATAGCTTAAGGTTCAACATCCTTCATTGATCTTACGTAAGATGAACATAGGATCTACCAACACGTCCAATCTCATTTGGAGGTAATAGGAGTCATGAACAATGCTTAATCTCATAAGGAGTAGGCCTCAACTCACAATGATATTCATATTAACATGAATGAATTGAAGATCAAAAGCATAGGTCATTCTCACATCAACTAGATCAATAACCAATATCAACACCCATTTTCACATAAACTAAATCAAAGATCAATCAACTCATTATTCTCACATAGATCGGTTATGAATCACATCTATGCCCAACATCACACATTGTAGGTTAAGGATCACAAAACCAACTACTCTCATATAAGCCATTCTCAAATAAATCAACCAAGTCCTTCCCACATAAGTAACCAAGCACTTCTCACATAACCCCATCAAGTCCTCACATAAATCAATCAACCATTCACATATAAACTATCACCATCATTCTCACATAATTATGTTAACCATTCATCATAAGGTGTAGGTTGAAGATTAGTTTCGTAATTACCCTCACATAGAATAGTTTAAGGATGATCACTTAATATCAACTTCATATGAGATATGTTACGGAATTTGAGTTGGCGTATTTCGTGATTGTATTAAGTCTTGAAGATTGAAGATGAAGAAACTTCGGATCGTATACCTCAATCTCAAGAAAGAAGAATTCAAAAGGATCAGGTACGTTTAACTAAATAATTTTGATGATCCGAATACTTCTTATAGTGTAGAAACACCTGGAAGAGGTTTTAATTGCTTATTCATCAAAAACTGGACATGGGACATGTTCAGGATCCGGATCGTGGACTTTCAATCCGGATCCCGAAAGGTGTTCGTTCATACATTGCTGCAATCCGGATCACAGCTTGTACAATCCGGATCCCGAATGGGATGTTTTGTGAAAATGTATGAACGATCCGGATCGTGGATTATGATCCGGATCCCGAACAGGTGATTTTCTGGAAACTGCATTCTGTGCGTCTGCGATCCGGATCGTGGCTTATCCAATCCGGATCGCCGTCGGTAAAACTTTCCAGAAAAGTTTGTTTTTGATCCGAATATTCTTCCTAGGGTTTCTAACCTATAAATAGCCCTCTATTTCATTTCTAGGGCATCCGCAATAGATCGCTTTCAAATAAAATATACGAAAAGATCCACATATAGAGAAGAAAGGAAATCATAGATCTATTCTATGTTCTTCATCTATATTGATTAGTTTGATTCTAGGTTTTCATACTCACATCTTGAGTTGAATCAAACTAATGAATACTTAGATGGTATTTCCGATCTACTCTTGATCTAAGTATTCGGCGGATCATCACCACCCAAACAAACAACGATTTACCCCAAAATCGGCGCGTGGACTCGCGTGGCCTTGTGGATTCAAGGTGTTACCGCTCTCGTGGATTCGGAGCGAGGTGCGTTCGTGGATTCGAAGCGTACCATTGGGTGAAGACCGTGGATTCGGTTGGACGTCGTGGACTCGACGTTGGACGCTGTGGATTCAGCGTTGGGCGCGGATCGTGGATTCGAGAAGCGTCGTGGAGCGAGCGGGAAGATCTACTAGGAGCGTATGGTAAAAGGTTGAGTCGTCTGTGAGTACGTTATATCACCTTGTACGTGTGTTAATTCTAGTGGATTTCGCCGTGTTATCGGTCCCGTGGTTTTTTACTCCGGTTTGGAGTTTTTCCACGTAAAAATCTTGTGTGTTCTTTTATTTTTCCGCATTGGGTTTTATCGCGCAATGATTTTTTGAGTGTTTATTGTTTACACCTATTCACCCCCCTCTAGGTGTTTTTTCCCCTATTTAGATCCTTATTAACCTAAACCCAACAAGTGGTATCAGAGCGGGAATAGGGTTGTAAACAATGGTTGAAGGTGGAAACATCAATCGACCCCCTTTCTTTGATGGAACAAATTATGCGTACTGGAAAGTACGGATGAAAGCTTTTTAATTTCCATCGACGAAAGGGTGTGGCAATCAATTGAATTAGGATGGTCTAATCCAACTGAAATTTTAGATGATGTTCGCACCTTAAAACCTAGGTCGAAATGGACCAAGGAAGAGATAGACTTATCTTCTTACAATGGCAAAGGGATTAATGCTCTATTTAATGCTTTGTCACAAACTGAGTTCTCTCGCGTCTCGGCATGTGAGACTGCGAAAGAAATCTGGGATGTTCTTCAAGTTACGCATGAGGGAACTAACTTAGTGAAGATTCAGAAACTGCAAATGCTCACGAGCAAGTTTGACTCTATCTCTATGGCAGAGAATGAATCTTCACTGACTATTACACACGATTGCAAGACATCGTGAACTCATGTGCTAACTTGGGAGAGAAGATTCCAGAATTTAAAGTTGTAAGAAAAATTCTAAGAACTCTTCCTGAACGATTTCGCCCGAAGGTTGCAGCCATTGAAACAATTAAACACCCGGACGAAATGCGTGTAGAAGAATTAGTAGGTGCTTTACAAACTTATGAAATGACTTTTCCTACTAACTATTCTTCTGGAAAGGCATCCTCTTCTAAGTCTTCAGGTTACGCATTGAAATCAACTAAAGAAGAAGACGCGGATTCATCCTCCTCGGACGACGACGAGAACATTTCTATGGAGGACTTTGAGAAGCAGCTCGCTCTCTTGACAAGGAAGTTTCGCCGCAACTTTCGAAGGGGAAATTCAAGCAAAACTCAATCCTTCGGAAAGTCAAAGAAAGGCAAGGGTCTTTCAAGTTACAAGTCAAGAAGCCAAGAGAACTTCTCAAAGGATAAGAAAAGTTCTGAGGGACAAGTTCAGTGTTTCAAATGTCGAGGCTACGGCCACATAGCAACGGAATGTCCCAACAAGAATCCGGCAAAGAAGAAGGCGATGCAAGTAGTTACTTGGGATGACAACTCCACGTCAAATGAGTCATCGTCAAGTGATGAAGAAGACAACGCGACAGCTTTCCACGCGTCCACTACATCTTCTCCCTTCATGTGCTTAATGGCAAGTACATCCGACTCATTGTCCAACTCCACTGTGGAAAAGATTGCAACGGACGATGAATCAGATAATTCGGAAGGTGAAGATTTTGTTTTAGCCTACCATAAGCTTTTGAGGGATTCAAAGAAACTGGCTAAACAAAACAAGGGGTTGAAAGAGAGATTACAGGATCTTGAAGATGAAGTAAAAAGAGTAACCTCTCTCTCAACCGATCTTGAAGTGGAAAGGGACAATCTGATTAAGACAAATGTTTCCCTTCAAGAGTCCAATGAGCATTTCGAGAAGAATTATGTAGATATGGTGAACAAAGCGAATTACTTCTTGAAGCTCAACGGCGAGGCCCGACAGGAAAAATTGGAAATGACGGAGACCATACGCCAACTAAAGGATGACTTACAGAGATTTTCTTCTGGAAGGAGTAAGTTGGACAGACTTCTTGGTCTCGGTCAAAGAAACAAGTTCGGCCTCGGATACACTCAAACTGGAGACATTCCAAGTTCGAGTGGTACAGTATTTGTGCCTCAGTCGGTATCTCCTCCTCCGACACCGGTGTTCACGACAAGCAACGACAACGAACCTACTACATCTTCTTCGGAATCGACAAGATCCAAGGTATGTTTTCGTTGTGGCATTTCAGGGCACATAAGAAGAAATTGCAAGACTGGAGCCAAACGCACACCTCAAGCATCTTGCAATGACTACCAAAAGGGCTATTCCTCGGAAACAACTCCAATCAAATTGAAGGAAAAGAGCCTTGGTAGTACACCGCTCAAGACGACATCATCAAGGAGCAGCAATTCTTCAAGCAAGACGCTCTCACCTAGGAAATCAACTTCACGACCATTACCGACGCACTCCAAAAAGGTTTGGGTGCGCAAAGGTGAAATCTTTCCCTGTCTTGCTACCAATGTTTCTTTGCATGCATATGATAGTTCGTCTTGGTACCTGGATAGCGGGTGTTCCCGTCATATGACCGGCGATAAAAACTGTTTTCAAACATTTGAGAAAAACTCCGGAGGACTTGTTGTTTTCGGAGATGGTCGGTCTTCCAAAATTGTTGGAAAGGGAACGGTAGCTATTCCAGATGGCCCGGTTCTAGATAATGTATTATTTGTTCATGGCCTTAAGACTAACCTCATAAGCATAAGTCAACTGTGTGATAGTGGTTATTCAGTTAATTTTTCATCTGATAAATGCACTGTAACTGACATGAACCATGCTTTCTTTTTAAAGGGGGTTAGATCAGAAAACAACTGTTATGTAGTTCCTTCTAAGATTTCTGAAAAATGTAACCTAGCATCTTTGAAAAATGAAACACTTTGGCATGAAAGGCTAGGTCACATAAACTTTAAGGAACTTGCTAGAATTTCAAATAAAGATGTGGTCAAGGGGGTTCCGAAACTTTCTTTTGAACAAAACCTTGTGTGTGGCGGTTGCCAAAAGGGAAAACAGTCTAGGACTGCACACAAGAATTTGAACCACATAGGTACAAAACGGCCTTTGGAACTTTTGCATATGGACTTAATGGGGCCAACTCGTCAACCATCTCTGGGAGGTAAATGGTATATTTTTTTGTTGGTTGATGATTTTTCTAGATATACTTGGGTAGCCTTTCTAAAAGAAAAAGCTGATACTTTTGATTCTTTTCTCGAAATTTGCAATCGTATTATGATTGAAAAGAATGAAAGGATTACTCGAGTTAGGAGTGATAGAGGTGGGGAATTCATAAATTCCAAATTCATTGATTTTTGCTCTTCTAACGGCATTAAACATGAATTCTCTGCACCTTACACACCTCAACAAAATGGTGTAGTCGAGCGCAAAAACAGGGTCGTACAGGAGATGGCACGTGTTATGCTTCATAGCCGGAACTTCCTTTATATTTTTGGGCTGAAGCGGTGAACACTGCTGTCTATGTTATCAATCGAGTGTATTTGCGCCCGGGGACTTTGAATACACCATATGAACTATGGTTTTGTAGAAAACCTAACATCAAATATTTTCGCATCTTTGGGAGTCGGTGTTTTATTTTACGTGATCGCGAAAATCTTGGAAAATTTGACTCTCGAAGTGACGAAGGGATTTTCTTAGGTTATTCTACAAACAGTAGAGCATATCGAGTTTTTAACTTAGAATCTAAGACGATCGTAGAATCGATAAATGTTAAGGTAGATGAAGCTTTTCATTTTGAATCTGAAAAATCTACCCTCGATATCTCTCTTGATGATGATACACCTGCTAATGCATCTTCTTCTAACAATTCTTTCGATAATAATGTTGATGCATCTAACGGTTCTTCAAGCTTATCTGATGTGCAGGAATCATCTCGTGTACCTCCGCCTACTCCTCTACCTCAAACGTTACGCATCTCCAAGGATCACCCTGAATCGAACATAATTGGAGATCCACAAGAAGGAGTTAGAACACGGAGACAATTGGTTTGCGGATTTGCATGCTATGTATCTCAAATCGAACCAAGGAATGTTGATGAAGCTCTCCAAGATGATTATTGGATTAAAGCAATGCAGGAAGAGCTCCATCAATTCGAGCGAAACAAAGTCTGGGAACTGACGAAGCCTCCGAAGCAACACAATGTGATAGGTACCAAATGGATCTTCAAGAACAAGAAAAACGAAGAAGGTACTATCATCAGGAACAAAGCAAGGTTAGTTGCTCAAGGCTATTCTCAAGTAGAAGGTATAGACTTTGATGAAACCTTCGCCCCTGTAGCTAGACTCGAGTCCATTCGTATATTGTTTGCGATCGCTTGTCATTTCAAAATCAGATTATTTCAAATGGACGTTAAGAGCGCCTTTTTAAATGGATTTTTAAATGAGGAAGTTTATGTAGCTCAACCGAAAGGTTTTGTGGATCATAAACTACCTAACCATGTTTTTCGACTGAAAAAGGCTCTTTACGGTCTGAAACAAGCACCGCGAGCATGGTACGAAAGGTTGACAAAGCACCTTTTGGAAAAGGGCTACACTCGAGGGGGAGCTGACAGGACTCTCTTTGTGAAGCATTATCAAAACAATTTCATAGTTGCTCAAATCTATGTTGATGACATTGTTTTTGGAGCAACGAGAGATAATGATGCTTCTAAATTCGCGGAGACCATGGAAAGCGAATTTGAGATGTCCATGATGGGCGAATTGAATTATTTTCTTGGATTACAAGTTAAACAAAACGATGAAGGAATTCACTTGTGTCAATCCAAGTATGCACTGGAGTTGGTCAAAAAGTTTGATCTTGAAAATTCTAAAGATTTTCCGACTCCAATGGGAACTAGCCATAAGGGACTTGGAAGTGAATCACAAAGTGAGAATGTAGACGAGAAACTGTACCGCAGTATGATTGGAAGTCTACTATATCTCACGGCTAGTCGCCCGGATATATCCTTCAGTGTTGGGATTTGTGCGAGATATCAATCAGCACCGAAGGAGGTTCACCTGAAAGCGGTGAAACGGATCATCCGGTATATCAAAGGTACAATCAATTTCGGAATTTGGTATCCTATGGGAACGACTTTGGATATTGTTGGATACTCAGATGCCGATTGGGCTGGATCGGTGGATGACCGGAAAAGCACGAGTGGTGCATGCTTCTATCTCGGCCACTGCCTTGTTGCATGGCACAGTAAAAAGCAGAACTGCATAGCACTCTCGACTGCCGAAGCGGAGTACATTTCTGCAGGAAGTTGTTCAACCCAATTGATTTGGATGAAGAGCGTGTTGAGCGATTTCCGAATTTCAACATCTTCGGTAACCATTTTATGTGACAACACTAGTGCTATTAACATTTCTAAAAACCCTGTGTTGCACTCTAGAACAAAACATATTGAACTTAGATATCATTTTCTTAGAGAGCTAGTTGAATCAAACATTCTTCAACTGTCATATATTTCAACTGAGGATCAATTAGCCGACATCTTAACAAAACCTTTGGATCAAAAACGTTTTATTCACTTGCGTAAAGCAATTGGCATGCTTTCCTTGAAATAAACTCTTTTGAAACCTTTGCTTAGATTAGGTTTTGTTTTTGTTCTTGTTTTGTTTTGTTCTTTATCTATGTTCTGTACATAGCACACTAATTGAGCATAAATCATAATTGACTTTAATTGCATCCTTTTATGCATTTAGAAATTTATTATGCTTTTGATGTCATAATATTTCAATGTTGCAATGATCATTTACGTTAATTAAACCATCTTTAAGTGATCAAAGTCAATTTCTCTCTCAATGATCTCTTGGTATAGTCATTATCATATTTGATTGCTTAGTCGAGTATGAATTCGAGATCAATGGTTTGGTTGAATACCTTATATATTAAATAATTGATAGCCAATTGAGGGGGAGTCAATGAAATGTGAAATGCTCAAAAGATGTGGAAAGAGTTACATCCCAATGAGGAGTGTGAAAACTACCACCACATGGAGAAAATGAAAGAAAAAGATACTCCATGAATGAAAAGCAAATTTTGTTTGAAAAATTGTTGATGAAACTCATATTGAAATACTTGACTCAGTCGTATTTCATGGTTGGTATAAGGTGGGATTTTTGATAAAAGATGCTCAAAGAGCCACTCCTTCAACAGATTGTCTAGATATATTATCTAACTTATCTGGGATTTCAAACATCTATTGATCTTGGTACTTCATTTTCTTTACTGAAATTGATGATTTGATAAAGGCATTACACATAGGATCAGGATAGATGTAATTGAAGTTGTTCAACTTTAAGTGTTTTAACTTTCGTAAATTTTCGTTTCATTTTTGGATATTTTTGATAGATTTTTCATAATCTATTTCTTGTTGTGTGAAACGATGTCATTTGTTTAAAGTTGACATGGTAAAGTGCTTACATACTTTTTCTGGATTTTATTGTATTTTTCTTAATTTTTCTGAAGAAAAAGGTGTAGCCGATCCGGATCGTGGCAAGTGATCCGGATCCCGAACGCAGGATTTTTCCTGCGGGTAGCCGATCCGGATCACATTCTCGGCCGATCCGGATCACGGCTAGGGTTCTATATAGAAACTTTCAGATTCGAGATTTCTTTACCCTAATTTCTGGTTTTCAAGCTTCTAGAGTTTCTCTCTCTAGATTTCTTGCTTCTTGGTGCTTCAAAACTCAAAGTTCTTCGGATTCAAGTAAGTTTTCATGATCAAAACTCGGTTTTTCTCAGTTTTTATGGTTTTTCACCAAACGTGAGTTGAAAAGTTGGAATTTTTCGTTTGTGAATGGTTTTTGATCAAATTTCTTTTGAAATAAGAACTCTGGGTCAATTAGTTTTACTTTTATGCTGGGATTTCACTTGATTAACGTATTTTTAGGCTTCGATTTCTAAAAATTCGGTTTTAGGGCATAAAAGAGGAATTTCTGTAAATCATGGATTTGATGAATTTTTAAAATTCTTTTTGGAAAACTAATTTGATTCTTGGCTTCTCTATATGATTATGATTGTCTAGGTACAATGTTTTCAAAATTTTCAAAATTGACAATTTTTCATATGTTCTTGAGTTGTTTTTCACAGGACATTTTCTAAAAACTCAAAGCACTGACAAAATGGTGATCACCTGGATCATTTTCCTGCTCACTGCCATGGTTCATGTGAAGGACTCTGCAAAGCCGAAGAGAAGCAAGAGGACAAAAAGAGCTTCAGCAGATCTCTTCTGAACATAAGAAGATCAAGAAGAAGTACTCTAATTTTAAGAATTTGCTTAAAGGGATTTTGAGCAAGCTAAGCTGTACTAGTTCAGATTCTTCAGACTGAGCCGCACCTTCTGTTCACTTTATCTACTTTAGTTCTTAGCTTTCACAGGACGTCGTTTTCCTCTTTGTTTAGTTTAGTTCTCAGTTTGTGCATACTTTTAGAACTCTATTTTTTTTGTTACTCTCCTTACATATTGTAGCTCATGCTACGTTTTGGCTTGTTTTTGTGACAAAAAGGGGGAGAGAGTTAGCGAAAACAATGAACAATGATGAACTTTGAACAATGATTGTGAATATCGATGATATCAAGGTAAGTATGAATCTCAACTCAACTTTGGTTTTCTTTTGTGATTTGTGACATGCTTCTATACTAACTATTCGACTAACTATTTGGGCATGTAATATGACTAACAAGTTGATGTTGGACTAACATACTTTGACATTTGGTTTTCGACTGCTTAGAAGATATGTTGGTTTTAACTATGTTTCTTTCACATATCTGATTCTTTTAAATGTCATGATGAGATAAACTCTATCTCTGTACTTGGTTTTGTATGTTCCAATTCTTGAGGTATCTAACGATTTTGTTTGTCAAGAATGTTTTCTGTGTGCAGAGGTTACAGATGTCTAAGTCTAGAGTCTGTCTTAGGAGTTTATCTCATGTTTTTAATTTCTGGAACTCTTTTGTAAATTTTTGTTGTATGGTGATAGCAACAAAAATATCTTTTTGAATTTTCTTTGTGGATCTGTGTTTTGTCACGAAACCGCCAAAGGGGGAGATTGTTACGGAATTTGAGTTGGCGTATTTCGTGAATGTATTAAGTCTTGAAGATTGAAGATGAAGAAACTTTGGATCGTATACCTCAATCTCAAGAAAGAAGAATTCAAAAGGATCAGGTACGTTTAACTAAATAATTTTGATGATCCGAATACTTCTTATAGTGTAGAAACACCTGGAAGAGGTTTTAATTGCTTATTCATCAAAAACTGGACATGGGACATGTTCAGGATCCGGATCGTGGACTTTCAATCCGGATCCCGAAAGGTGTTCGTTCATACATTGCTGCAATCCGGATCACAGCTTGTACAATCCGGATCCCGAATGGGATGTTTTGTGAAAATGTATGAACGATCCGGATCGTGGATTATGATCCGGATCCCGAACAGGTGATTTTCTGGAAACTGCATTCTGTGCGTCTGCGATCCGGATCGTGGCTTATCCAATCCGGATCGCCGTCGGTAAAACTTTCCAGAAAAGTTTGTTTTTGATCCGAATATTCTTCCTAGGGTTTCTAACCTATAAATAGCCCTTATTTCATTTCTAGGGCATCCGCAATAGATCGGCTAACAAAGAAAATTTAGCCGAAAGAAAAATCCACATATAGAGAAGAACGGAAATCATTAGATCTATTCTATGGTTCTTCATCTATATTGATTAGTTTGATTCTAGGTTTTCATACTCACATCTTGAGTTGAATCAAACTAATGAATACTTAGATGGTATTTCCGATCTACTCTTGATCTAAGTATTCGGCGGATCATCACCACCCAAACAAACAACGATTTACCCCAAAATCGGCGCGTGGACTCGCGTGGCCTTGTGGATTCAAGGTGTTATCGCTTTCGTGGATTCGGAGCGAGGTGCGTTCGTGGATTCGAAGCGTATCATTGGGTGAAGACCGTGGATTCGGTTGGACGTCGTGGACTCGACGTTGGACGCTGTGGATTCAGCGTTGGGCGCGGATCGTGGATTCGAGAAGCGTCGTGGAGCGAGCGGGAAGATCGACTAGGGGCGTATGGTAAAAGGTTGAGTCGTCTGTGAGTACGTTATATCACCTTGTACGTGTGTTAATTCTAGTGGATTTCGCCGTGTTATCGGTCCCGTGGTTTTTTACTCCGGTTTGGAGTTTTCCACGTAAAAATCTTGTGTGTTCTCTTATTTTTCCGCATTGGGTTTTATCGCACAATGATTTTTTGAGTGTTTATTGTTTACACCTATTCACCCCCCCTCTAGGTGTTTTTTCCCCTATTAGATCCTTATTAACCTAAACCCAACAAGATAATATAATTTCAACCAACTAATCATTTACTCATGCATAAGCTAAGGATCAAATAACTTAATCTAAACATGGATATCCAAGCATATTATACCAAGGAGAAGAGAACAACAATCAACTATGCCATGAGGGAAACCAATAGTCCGAGTGGGTAAATCGTCGTTTTCGGCAAAGCACAACCACCCACCTGAAACTTGACGATTCTCTGCCCGCTGTAGCTGAAATTTGGCGTGAGTAATCCATATCCTCCCAGGAGACCGATGCCGCAAAAATCATCCAAATCCGCCTCACGGATTGGGCGTAGTCACTGAAACAATGCACACTGCGCATTCAAATTCCAGAATTTCGGCAAGTGCAACAAGGCTAATTAAAAAGTATGTGCAACCTCAATACCTCAAGATGAAGTTCCAGCAGTAAAACAAAGATATCCTCTTTCATACAAACATCCCCAAGTCCTCAAAAATCCACCATTAATTTTCCTTTGACATTCAAATACAACAAAAATCACAATGCTGTCCAAAATTGCTAACATAAACTTGCTAGCATTTCCAAGCTAAATTAGAGGCTTTTCCAAAGGGATTCATCCATAGATCACAAAAGAGAATTTACTCACCTTGAAGTTAAGAAGATGTCCCAACTTGAATTCCTGAAAAATACCTTATATCCACAAAGTTATCTGCATTCCAAGGTGCATTGCTCAAATCGAAACTAAAACAGGGACTGCAGTAAACCATAAAATCGCACTTGGAAAGATTATTAAAGTTACCTAACCAAACGTGCTCCAAATCCTGCAAGAGAGGTACCATTGGATTCCTTGTCGAGAGTAGATACTAATTGAGCCAAAGAAATCTAATTTTCATGCTCGGATGAATGAGAAAACCCATAAACACTTTGAACCATCCATCAAGTTCAATCTGTACCTGACTGCAGCAAGGTGCTCTAAAGATCATGCGTAAACCCTATTAAAAAGTCAGATCTGGGGAAAATGATACATACCAATATTGTAGATCTTTGAGTCCTGGAAATTTTCCCGCAAAACTCATCCAAAAATTCCCATCCTACTGCCCAGAAAGGCCAAAACACTGAGGACTGTTCAGGATTCCAGACTGAAATTAAGGGTCCCAAAGATGGCCTTAAATCTCTGTAAAAAGATGAGATCTGGGGGGAGAGTTGAATACAAAGATTGTAGCCTTACCTCTGGTGAAAACGTAGAACCAAAAATGAGCTCAAAACTCTAAGAAATGAGTCCTGGGGAATTTTTCCACTAAAACGCGACGGAGAGGTTCACAACTGCAACAATGGTGGTGCTTGCCTCATGGAGAAGATGATGGTGATAAAGCCCCTTTTTGTCCATCTCTTTGCTGATGAAGATGAAGGAGAGTTGCAGATGAGTCTCCTGTAGAAGTCCCCAAAGTTGGAAGCATCAAAAGAGGGAGAAGGAGGAGGAGGAAGCTCATAAATAGAGGAGGAAGAAGAATCACAAAAGAGAACCAAGGGGGGGGTTTTCCCTGTGCGGTGCACAGTGCTGGGCCGGGCCCGGCTCCCGGCCCAGCCCCGCGCCAGCGGGGGTACGTGGCGCCCATCCGGGCGCCCCGCCCCCCGCGGATGGCCCGGATGGGGCCACGCGGCCCGTGGTGCCCGCCACTGGCGCGGCGACACGCGTCCCGCACAGGGACGCGCGTCGCGCCAGCGGGCGCGCGTGGGGCCTGCCGCGTGGCCCAGGCGGGCCTCTCCAGCGCCGACAGCTGGCGCTCCTCCCCGAGTCGCTGCGCCTGGTGCACGCCTAAACCATGGATCGGCCGCCTTAAATAAGTCCAAATAAGCTCCAAAAATGTCCCTTTTTGCTGTTTTCGCGCGCTGAGTCCAATTTCGACGCCCAAAATTCAAATAATGCAACCATATAGCCGTTTTGATCGTTTTTCCGCGCTGAATCCAAATACGGTGTCCGTTTTGCGTGAAACCATCTCGATTTTTCGACAAAATTCTCAATTAAGCAATCTTGATCCATTACTCGCACTGAGTCCGTTTCCGGGGTCCGATTTGCGCGCAACCAACACTATCCACAGAATTAGGCCCCCACAAGCTACCGATCACACTATTATGACCACGAAGATTCGGGTCTTCACATCCTCCCCCACTAAAAGAAAGTTTCTTCCTCGAAACTAACATAGCCCAAAAGGAGTCTCAAATCTGAAGGGCAAATGTCCAACATCTTCATCACCAGCTCTCAACGCGCCACTCGCTTCCCGTGATTATTCCACCACAACATCAACCGCCTGTACGACATGGCCTAGTTGCGCCATTCCTCATCTCTCGAGCCATAATCCACAACGGTGCCTCCAGCACTCCAGACACTCACTAGTCTCAAGTGGAGCGAGTCAAACATCGACGGGCAAACCAAACATATCACCTCAAAGTGGAGACATGGACAACGACAAGGATTCCAACATGTCACGGGAAAAAAAAGAGATAACTGGTAACCACTGATTCACAACACCCCCAAAATCTCCTCCTCAAAACCAACTCATTCAAGAAACCTGAAGTACACCCTCACAATTGTCCATGTAAAAAGGGAGTCCAACAACTACAACTCTGAGTTGGAGAACCACCGAAAACCAACGA
The DNA here is from genome assembly GCA_029168755.2 of Tillandsia fasciculata. Classification (NCBI taxonomy): domain Eukaryota; kingdom Viridiplantae; phylum Streptophyta; class Magnoliopsida; order Poales; family Bromeliaceae; genus Tillandsia; species Tillandsia fasciculata. Next base: position 17,247 of record JAQOTM010001767.1, read on the forward strand.
AGAGTTGAAGTTGTCCCTGCTGTGGCAGTTATTCTGTCCTTGTTCTACATCCACTGGGAACCCTTAATTCAACACTCTCTGATCTCATCCATCAATGTGGGTTGCTCGACTGAAATCAAAATCTAGAAAGGATCACTCTGAGGCACGATCCCTGGTTCTGCTCATCCCATCCATTCAGTAGTGGCGCTTACTGCACAAGCATTGATCAAGCCTTGCACTGTACTCAGGCCCAAAACATCTACTCACATCCAAGACTATCGTGGGGGCATCATTACCACTCAATCTCTGCTAGCAGGACGAAAGATCCAAGTTCTCTTCCATCAGGTAACACACCGGGTCTAACAACCCCTTTATCCATCATAGTCAATAACTATACCCTCAGCTCACAGTTGTGCTAGTGCCATCCAATGAGGTGTCTTCAATGTCGATGCGGTTCCTAGAACCACGTTAATAACAACCTCAATCTCCTTGCCCGGCGGCATCGTCATCAACTCAGGTGGACTCATATTCGAGAACTCGCGGGCATTGAGGGCACCTTTGAGTCTCGGGGCCGCCGTAGGCACCTCTATCATAGTCACTAACTAGGCAATACATCCTTGGCTCATCATCTGCCTGACTCTTGTTGACACGCTATCGCTGCAACTAGTGCAATCTACCAACCCCTGTAAACAAACTCCTCTTGTCCAGCTCGCAGAAGTTCACAGTACTCTCACCACAATCAAAAATTGTAAGATGCTACACCGACCAATCCAATACACCGAGTCAAAAATCCAGGGCTGCCACAAGGCCAGCTAGTCAACGGGTATAACCCATAGCCTAACTGCATTAGATATATTCCACCAACCTCCTCCACGTGCACATCCTAATCAAGGATCTATACCTCAAGTGCACGTGATAACACTCTACCTTTAGTCCATGCAGGGATGCACCTCGTTCTAACTCAAATAGCTGTAAAGGAAAATCATGCCTGCGACAACACATCCCACTGGTGGGACGCCCTCCAACTGGGTTGCCCAGACTCAACTACCAGCGCTAGTGGTCGTCTCTCAATCAGCCTGAGAATATCCTGACTATCCCAAAAGAAAGCACCATCTCTGCCTCCACTCATACTGCGGCAATGATCGCAGCCCATCATGCTTCCATTGCGCTACTCTAATACTGATGCCGATGCTGCCGTCGGGGTCCACCCAACCTCTGGCACCTCAGAAGTCCACAACTCTGAAAAGGAATCGAGAAGGCCTCTGCCTACTAATATGCTCTCCATCAACTGGCACCGAGTGCCTCCATCGGTCCAAAGGAACTACAACGCTATGCTCCATCGGGGCATCCAAAGTCTGAAGTAAAAGGGACCAACAAGCAAAAGAGGTATCCTGGCGCAGTCCTAAACCAACACACACATCCCATACGCCACGTCCCTCACAACGTGGAGCGTGCAGTTCATCAACTGCGTAAACCCTCTAGCATAAAAGGCTCTCCAATAGTCTATCCAACACCACCAACCATGACTCTGCCTCCCAAGTCTCCAAACTCAATCCTACGAGTCGGGGCAGGTCAAACAACCAAAGCTGACTCAATCGATCAATGATGTCCCACTGCACATCTGCTATTAACTGTCCACCCTGCCTCGGTGCCTCCGCACTAGAAGTCGACACCGAGGGGGCTGTTGCTCAATCGGCGCCACTGAAATCGTTGCCACTAGGGATACTACAAAGGGGTTGGTCTCGACGGAAAGCACTGTCGGAGGTGCCCACTGCCCAGCAACTGTATCATCCTATTCAACTGCTCACTCCGCCGCTGATCTGCCACTATCAATCCTGTCATATGGGTCTAGAGCTCTCTGACCTCAATCTGGATATCCGGCCCGAAACTGCCTATCCTGGCCCACAAGCTGCAATGGGGTGTACACGGGTCAGAACTCTGTGTCAGGGAGTCACCGCTCACTGCAACAAACCGCACAACCGAACACACAACAAGCACACGACCCAATCCAGCGAAAGTCTAGGACATGTCACCCATTCCATGGCATTATGTTGTCTGCAGCCAACATAATCACCTAGGAGAATAAACATGCCAATCACTCATCCCGTCCCTTTAGAGAGGTATAAAACTCAATCAGGACTCTCGCTATAAGTCACGACTCTCTCGTAGTCATCCTAAGGTCCAACCACAAGCCTAGGGTTTCTATGTCCATAATGACCTACATCCTAGGCTCTGATACCACTCTAATCTGTCACGCCCCGGGGGTCGAAACTGCGACCCGGGCTCGCTAACAGATCCGCCACCTATGCGAAACACCGCGTAGGCGAAGCGTCCAACCTGCAAAGTATCATCTAATAACTAAACAGATATCAGAGATGAAGAAAAACTACTATAATAAAAACCTGAATCACTGTACAACTGAAAATAAAGGTACAATATCCATCTCCCAAAAATAATGATACAATAATCTGATCCATCGACAAACTGAATACAAGTATAAGCCACCTATACAACATCTATAAATCCAAAAAGGGAGATAAGCTGAAAATAGTAAAGTACAACTGAGTACAGTGAAACCCACAATCCGGGTTGGTACATCTATCCCACTGTAGAAATCAACACTGGTAAGGATCTATCTCACGACTCCCTCGCCTCGAACCGTCAACCGAAAGGTCCGCAACACCCGCAGCAGTCACTGCAAAACAAAGGGGGGAAAGGGGAAAAAACAACAATGGGGGTGAGAACCACTAGTAAAACCAGTAGCCTCCCCCTGTGGGTAAAGCCTCAAACCCCGACGTACCCACTAAGTCTACCAGAGGCAAGAAAAAAAAGATAAGAGAGGTGGTAAGCTAAAACAGAAATACTGATATGTCACGCCCGGGGGTTTCATTAAGCGGAAGACGACCACTGAAAAGATTTGAATTGGTGTATATGTATTTTTTTTTATTATTTTTTTTTTTGAAACCAAACTCCCCGGTGCGTGCCCAGACCCGCCGCATATACAAATTTACTCTGCGAATGGGCAGAGTCTCCTTTGTATATGCACGGCGTCCCGAATACAATAACCAAGCAACCGTCACTTTAACCACACTAGTTCAACAGTCGGATACATACAATTAATTTCCATAAGTATTAACGAGGCCGACAAGTTTTGAAAGGATAAATCCACAAGTTTTAAAGCGGTTCCCACACGGCATCTAGGTTTTTCAAAACGGTTTCTCGAAATCCATAAATCCACAGGGTTTTGAAATGGTGCCCACACGACACCCAGATTTTTTAAAACAGTTTTCACAATTCATAAATCCACAGGATTTTAAAATGGTGCCCACACAACACCCAGATTTTTAAAACAGTTTTCGAAATGTTTTCTTTTTGTCGATGTTGTCGCGTCTGCCTCGGCGTCTCCTGCCGACGACCTGGTACGAACCATGGCTGTCACACACAACATGGGTCTACGTCAGACTTTACCTACAACCACAAACCACCTAGCTCAAGAAAACCTCAATGTTCCCCCCCCCCCGATCACTCACGTTCTAAAATCCTAGGTCCTACCCATTTCATTCACTTATAGATATGTGAGGCATTCCCACGGATGTCAGCATTAACTGTTGTGATTGAATGAATTGTCTCTGATACCATCTTAATCTGTCACGCCCCGGGGGTGTGCTTTAGCGGAAACGGCACGTTTTTTTTTTTTTTTTTTTTTTTTGAAAGACCTCCCCTCCCCGGCGCGTGCCCAGACCCGCCGCACATACAAGATCTCTCTGCAAACGGACAGAGTCTCCCCTGTACGTGCACGGCGTGTGGTTGAGTACACCTCCCAAACAAGCATAACCATTCAATCACAACATTCAACAACATACAACCAGTATTCTAAGCATTTAAACATATGGCCGATTCAGTTTGGAAAGGATAAATCCACAAATTTGAAAGAGTGCCCACCCGACACTTATGTTTTGAAAACAGTTTTCGAAACCAACATAAAACCACAGGGTTTTGAAAACGGTGCCCACACGACACCCAAGTTTTGAAATCCGTTTCGCAATCCATAAATCCGCAGGGTTTTGAAACCAGTGCCCACACGACACTTAGATTTTAAAAATGACTTTTGAAAATCTTTCTTTAGGTTTGTCTTTTCTTTTTTTTTTTCAAATGGCCAACAGGAATGAAAGTAAAAGTAAAGCATCACAGTATCTCCAAATACCGACATCCACGTCGACCCCACAAGGGTATCGAGAACCTCACACATAACTACAATGTAAATGAAATGCTGGAAAGAAAAGATAAAATACAGTCCGGGGTTCCCAACGACCCAGCTGCGTCCGTCCCGTCCTCACCGTCGCCTACCTCTCCCCCCGTCTGGCCCCTGTCACAAAGTGGGGAGTCAGTGACAAATAACAATAAAGCAGGAAAAATACAGTAAAACAAACCGTGAAGATAACCGGAGCAACTACCCTCTCCAGAGGGAAACAATACCCTGTACACCTGTATCCTGCTGTACCTGGCCACGTCGGACAACTAAACCGACGGCCCATACCGTACCTGCAAACCCGACCACGTCGGACAACTAAACCGACGGGTCGCACCGCTCGCACCTCGGCGCCTCAACCCCACAACTAATAAGGGGCCCCACTACGTCACCTCGTGGGTATACACGGGTCATAGACCGCTTTTCCGGAAAAGTGCACCCCTCACGGTGGCCAAACCGCGGGTGCACGTGTTGCAGCCTCGAGCACAGGAACCACAATGCATAAGCAATAGTAAGGCAGTAATCACAATGTATATGAACCAATAAGATAGTAACCATGATGCACGAATCAGAGTAAGATAGTAGCATGTATACTCAAGATACCCTACTAATAGCATAACCGAAGGAAAGACGGTAACTGGTAACATCAGAAAACATGAAATCACATAACTATCAGTGTGAAGCGGTAATCCGTAGCATCTAGAGTAATGACATCAGGTAGCATTCAAGTGGACGATAACATGTAATATTTAAATTGAAACAGTCAACGGAGGTCGATACTAGATACCGCGCTCAACCCAAGTACGCACTAGGTTGACCCCTCCCAACTTAATAAAATTAAAAGCAGGGACTTAGAAAAACAACCCACCTCAAACACGAAGGAAGAGACGTGTGGAAACTCCGACAAAAATACCCTCACCGCGCGTCCGGACAGCTGCAATAAAAGTCCGTTCGTTAGAAATATCGCCGCGGTTTAAAACACTCAAAAACGGGGCGAACCGGGCTAAAAACGGAGCTCCGGGGCCCTTTTTCTGAAGATGGGTGCACGGGTCCAGGCGTGGACCAGGTCCACGACGGCGGCCGGCGAGGGCGCGGACCGGGAGCACGCGGAGCGGTGGACCCCGAGCGTCTTGGGCCGGGCCGCGCATGGCCAGGAGCGCGCGCCGGGTCCACGGCCACCAGGGCTACGGGGTGTGCACCGGGCGCACGCCTCGGCGGTGGGCCGCGCGGCCTGGCGCACGCGTTCGTGCGCCGGGTCCGCGGCCCCGGGCCCGGAAGCCGTGCGCCGGGTGCGCGACGGGTCCCATGGACCGCGCGGCCTGGCGCACGCGTTCGTGCGCCGGGTCCGCGGTCCTGGGCCCGGAATCCGTGCGCCGGGTGCACGACGGGTCCCGTGGACCGCGGCTCAGCCTGGCCGTACCCTGTGAACAGTGTCGCTCCGTTTTGCTCCCCCGCGGCTCCGATTGCGACCCCGCGACCCCGGCGACTTCGGCGATAACCCCGTGAACATGGTGACGGCGGCGGCGGCCTCCCGTTCAATCACGGCGGCGGCGGCCTCCCGTTTGGTCCCCGAAATCGCCTCGCACGCGGCACAAGACCCCCGACGATTCAAGGGATTTCCCTCCCCTTGCCCAAACAAGACTCAACACGAGGAACGAAACAAGAAACGGAACAAGAAAGCGAAAGCACGGCTCACCTTGTTTCCGTTGGCGCCGGGTGAAGGAGAGGGATCGTCCTTTTTGCGCTCGTCGGATCTTGCGGGGAGGCGATCGATCTCCTCCTTCTCCTCGTCAAGATTTCGGCCCTCGCGTCGCCTCGGTACGGGTGGGGGAAAGGGCTTGGGGTTTTCTCGCGTGCGAAAGGGGAAAAGAAAGGAGCGGGGAACCCTAATCCCCCTCCCCCTGGAGTTTAAATCAGTTGTTTGGGTGCAGCCGACGGGGATTTGGTTTCCCCAAACCCCTAAATTAAATCACATTAAATTGGATTAACATCGCTCAAATGAAAATTAAGTTGAGCCGAGTTAAACTGATTTAAATCCAATTAAATTAAAATAAATCAAGTATACTCAAATCCGGGTCTGGTTTACCTCAGCGAAGGCGTGCTGACCCCTCGAACATCAACAACTTCAGGAATTTATTCCGGGAGCGTCCGGGGTCGGAAAACTGATCCGATCGCGCCGCCGGTCTTCGTTTCGCGGGCTTTATTCTCTAAAAATATCCGCGAGCCCCGACAGCCTGCCCAAAACGACGCGAGAACAAATCGTACCCCGGTCCCCTTAGCCGAAAGGCGGTTCGAAATAAATTCACAGGTAAGACCAAAAAGGAAAGTAGACCCGCGGTTATTACACCACTCACCTCTAAAAACGAGTTTCGTCCTCGAAACTCAAGCCCGGGTGGGAGTGAAAAGGTCGGGATAGCACTCCTTCATCTTAGACTCCAGTTCCCAAGTTGCTTCCCGCTCCTCGTGGTTGTTCCAAAGTACCTTCACGTAGGGGATGGTTCGATTTCGCAGTGACTTATTTTCCCTTGCCAAGATTCTCACCGGGGTTTCTTCAAAGCTGAGGTCCTCCTTAAGCTCGAGTGCTGAGGCGTCCAGAACGTGTGACGGGTCAGGAAGGTATTTCCGAAGCATCGAAACATGGAATACGTCGTGAACTCGGTCGAGGTTTGGTGGTAGGGCGAGGCGGTAAGCTACTGGGCCAATGCGCTCCAGGATCTCGAAAGGCCCCACAAACCGTGGGCTCAGTTTGCCCCTTAGCCCGAAACGCCTGATTCCTCTGGATGGCGAGACCCGCAAAAACACGTGTTCCCCCACTTGAAACTCCAAGTCACGGCGCCTCTGGTCTGCGTAACTCTTCTGTCGACTCTGGGCGGTCAGCAGGCGCTGTCTGATGAGGCGCACTTTCTCTTCAGTTTCCTCCACTAAGTCGGGTCCTAAGAGTTTCCGCTCTCCCAAGTCGTCCCAGCAAATCGGGGATCGGCAGCGCCTTCCATATAATGCTTCGTAGGGCGCCATCTGAATGCTGGCCTGGTAGCTGTTGTTGTAGGCAAATTCCGCGAGAGGTAGGTAGCGTGCCCAACCGATTCCCCAATCAAGTACACAAGCGCGGAGCAGGTCTTCAAGGGTTTGAATCACCCGCTCCGACTGTCCGTCCGTCTGAGGGTGGAAGGCTGTGCTGAACTGGAGTCTGGTGCCCATAGACCGCTGAAGGCTCTGCCAAAACTTCGAGACAAAGCGCGTGTCTCTATCCGAGGTGATCGATGCCGGTATTCCATGTAGTCTCACGATCTCGCTGATGTAGACTTGAGCTAACCGTTCGCGGGTCCAAGTGGTGTGAATTGGTAGGAAGTGTGCTGACTTGGTTAACCGGTCGACTATGACCCAGATCGCGTCGTGGCCCTGTTGTGAACGTGGGAGTCCAGTGACAAAATCCATTGTAATCTGGTCCCATTTCCACTCTGGTACTGGTAAGGGCTGTAGCTTCCCTGCTGGTCGCTGATGCTCGGCCTTTATCTGTTGGCATACTAAGCAGTGAGCCACGTGTCGCGTCACGTCTTCTTTTCAACTTAGGCCACCAAAAGGTCTGTTTGAGATCCCTGTACATCTTCGTGCCCCCCGGATGTGCCGCATAAGGGGCTCGGTGTGCCTCTGCTAAGATCTCTTCTTTCAACTCTGGTGAGTCCGGCACGCAGATCCGTCCGCGGAACCGTAGGGTGCCGTCGTCTTTCACCGCAAAATCGCTCTCTTGGCCCTGGGAAATCTTGTCTCGTATGCGCTGTAGGTGTGGGTCGGTCCGCTGTCCCTCCTGGATCTTCTCGAATAACGTCGGCTTGACCACCAAGGTTAGAAGTTGCATAACCGTGCCCGCAGGCACCACCTCCAACTGCATTCGCGCGAACTCCGCGATCAGGTGGTCCTGCTTCGTCAGCGCGTTCTCCGACGCCCCTTCCTGATGCCCTTTCCTGCTCAGTGCGTCTGCTACCACGTTTGCCTTCCCGGGGTGATATTGAATCGTCAAGTCGTAATCCTTCAACAACTCGAGCCACCGCCTCTGCCGCAAGTTTAACTCTTTTTGGGTAAAGATGTACTTAAGACTTTGATGATCTGAGAAAACGTTGCAGTGGACTCCGAAGAGATAATGCCTCCACAGTTTTAAAACGAAGACTACGGCGGCCAATTCCAAGTCGTGTATCGGGTAGTTCTTTTCGTAGTCCTTCAGCTGCCTGGACGCGTAGGCAATCACTTTCCCCTGTTGCATCAGAAACACCTCCAAGACCGATCCTTGATGCATCGCAGTACACTTCATAATCCTCTCCGGGCGTCGGCAGCACAAGTATTGGTGCCCTAGTTAATCTTTCTTGAGTTCCTCAAAACTCTCCTGACACTTGGCCGTCCATATGAACTTCTCCCCTTTTCTGGTCAATCGATTTAAGGGGGTAGCAATTTTCGCGAAACCCTCAACGAAGCGCCTGTAGTATATCCGCCAGTCCTAGGAAACTACGGACCTCTGTCACCGACGTCGGCGGCTGCCAGTCCACCACTGCTTCTACCTTCTTGGGATCCACGGCGATTCCCTGTGCCGAGATCACATGTCCCAGAAAACCGACCTCGCGCAGCCAGAACTCACACTTCTTGAGTTTGGCGAACAGCTTCTGCTCTCTGAGGGTTTGGAGGATCGTTCGTAGATGGTCCTCGTGCTCCTCGTCGGTAGTGGAGTAGATCAAAATGTCGTCGATGAAGACTACCACGAACCGATCCAGGAAGGGTCTAAAATCCGGTTCATCATGTCCATGAAAACAGCGGGGGCGTTCGTAAGCCGAAAGGCATCACCGTGAACTCGTAGTGGCCGTACCGAGTCCGAGGCGGTCTTGGGAATATCTTCATTTCGAACTCGGAGTTGATGATAGCCCGACTGTAGGTCAATTTTAGAGAAGACTGTCGCTCCCCGTAACTGGTCGAAGAGGTCGTCGATTCTGGGCAGGGGGTATTTATTCTTCACCGTAACCTTGTTTATCCCTCTGTAGTCGATGCAGAGACGCAGGCTTCCGTCTTTCTTCCGCACGAAGAGCACCGGTGCGCCCCAGGGTGACACACTCGGTCTGATGAACCCTTATCCAAGAGGTCTTCCAGCTGTGCTTTAAGCTCCTTTAGCTCCGCGAAGGCCATTCGGTAAAGCGCCTTCGTAATGGCTGCGTGCCTGGTACTAGCTCGATAGGGAATTCCACCTCCCGCTCCGGAGGCATCCCGGGCAGTTCCGCGGGGAAAACGTCCGGGAAAGTCCCTCACCACCGGGATGCTGAAGGTGTCGACGAGGGTCGAGTGGCCAGGTCCACCGATGCTAAAAACGGCCACGCATCCACCCTCTACCAACCTTCTGGCTCGCGCCGCTGAGATGACCCCCGGGAAGGTGATGCTCTTGCCCGCCATATACACATGTTCAGGAAAACCCGGTTCTGCAAACGAACTTGTCGCTTGTCACAGTCAATGAGCGCCTGGTACCTCGTGAGCCAACCATGCCCAACACCGCGTCGTACTCCTTCAGGGGATTACACAACCCATCCCATGGAGCAGACAGGTCGCCCAAGCTTAATCGAGCAGGGCGGCACGAAAATGACCGCCTCAAAGTCCCCCCGCCGTTTCGCACCGTCAAGAGATTTTGAAGGGGGATTCCTCGAGATCATGCATAAAAACGAAATCACGAGAATGAACGAGTGTGTTGCTCCGGTATCGAAAGAGTTCTAGCAGGGAATTCGAAAACGGAAGTGATACTGCAAAGAGGCGTCCTCCGGTGGATTGGCTCCCTGGCTGGTCATCGAGGGAAAACCCTCCCGCCTGCGGTTGTTGGCGGCCGGATCCTCCTCACGCCGTGGTGCGGGGGGGGTCTGGAAGTTGGACCGACATAGGAGCTTTTCCCGCCCTGAGGGCTGTTTGTGGCGCGGGCGTATAAGCTCCCGAGGGTGCAGGTCAACACCGCCCACAGAGGGCAGTTGCGCGGAAGTGCCCCCCGCTGGGCCGCACCCGACAACACGTGGTCGCTTCGTTGGGGGCACCTCTCCCGCAATGTGCACCTCCCCCGCAAATAACCAAGGACTATTTCTGGCTCGGTCCCTCCTGCTGGCGCCCCCCCGGGGGTCCATCCCGCTTGCGGTCTTCCACCGTTTGGAGGCTACGCCCCACTCCAAGAGCTCCTCCCGAGTTCTGCTGTTGCCGCTTTCTGTCTCCAGTCGCGCCGAGTTCTC
>JAQOTM010000198.1:0-217082 GCA_029168755.2 Tillandsia fasciculata
CGGAAGTTTTTCCGCCGGCCAGGGAAGGGGGTTACGTCGCCTAGATGGGCGAGTGTCATTATCCCAGGAAAAAATGGGAAATAGACCAAGCTAAGGGCAGCAGTGTAGAGAGTGTGATAGGTGGCCGCCGAACCCCTCGTCGGCGCACGCTACACCTTCTGTGAAAGATGCCGTAAGCTTGTGTCAACTGGGTTTGCCGGCAAAGTATAGTTGATGAGGTCCAGTAAGAGACCGACTCATGAAACGCTGTAATCGCTGTGTTGCGAGAGCCCAGTTGCTGGGTCCTAAAGGTTAGGGCAAGAAAGACTTATGGGCCTAGTGGCGAAAGTTCGCCCTGAGGACGGTAGGACTGTGTGGCATGTCGTCATGGCCGAGTGCCGCATAGTGGGGCTGGTAAGACCCAGGATAGGTTTCGAGATTCGAAAACCTCGCAAGTAAGCGGGAGTTTCATGGCGCCGGTCTGAGGGATCGGCATAAAGGCAAGGGTTGCCACCACAGGGCTGCGTGTTAACCACCAGAGTTGGTGAACAGTATCGTGGTGTTTCGACCTAGTTGGGAGAGTTGCACGAGAGCCGTGGTGTGCCTAAGAAATCCCTTAGCACTTGGGATCACGCAAGTTAGAGCGGCGGGGGCGTAGGACGCCCAACTTATTGGGTGCTCATGGAGCACAAGTATCATTTAGCCAGAGAGAACTGATAAGTGGCACGTTATCTTCGCCCAGTGTGGCCAGAGTTGAAACAGAGTTCGGATCATGGATTGACGACTTGTTAGTCGATCTTGCTCAGTGGACATAGTAGTCGCGTGGCGACGATTAGCGAGTTCGCTGGGGACGATCCGTGCCTGGACCATGTGTTGTGGACTGTGGGCCTGTAGCCCAGTGGGCAGGCGCAGTCCGCTGTGAGAGACAGCGGCCCGAGACCTGATGGTGGGGCATGATAGAGATTTGGTCGGGGCGGTAGTCTGAGCGATGACCCGGGAACGTGGAATGCCACGTGTGAACATCGAGATGATGGTACACTGAGAGGTGTTTGACCAGACCGTAGTGCTAGTGATGATTGAGATGCCGCCAATGAGTGGCGATGCCGCCAGTGAGTGGCGAAGGTTTGATGGTTGTGGTACTGTAGCTCCTAGTGGGAGTGTTGGAGTAGTAATCCTAAGTGTGGATTACCCGTTTGACGATTGGGTCTGTGTGCTGGTGGGATGCCGCCCAGTGAGGGGCGATGCCGCCTAGTGAGTGGCGATGGTTTGGCTGTTGAGCGGGTTTTCACACGAGGGTTGGACAGTTTTGGGCTATAGACCCTATTGGACCGTGGTCTGTGGACCTATTAGTAGCCCAAGATATCGGGTTAACTGATAACCCGGGGACTCAGAGCGCTAGTAGCGTGCGCGATAGTCGAGGGCTTGTGGATTGGCCTTGCCCTCCACATTAAATAGCGAGCGACCAAAAGTGCGGCAGATGTAATCCGTTGCAGATGCAACCTTATTGTGAGAAAATGATGGCGAAATTAAAGAAGAGAAGATTTCGCAAGAAAAGATTTGGTCGTTCGTGGCAATTGAGAGAGCACGTACACAAATGTGTCTCTCACCTACTTGGGGAAAGTGGCCAGACACCTGGTCTGAGTTGTCCCTGAGTTGAGATAGGGATCCTGGAATGAGCTGCTCGTGTAATTGTGGGCGAGCAGGCAGTGTGATGCCGGTCACAAGGTTCAGTGAGCCCGATAGTGAGGGCAAGTTTCCCCTCTTGATTGAGTAGGAGTCGAGATGTGACTCAAGTTTCGAGGACGAAACTTATTTTAAGGAGGGTAGAATGTAGTGAACCGGAAATTGGTATATAAATAAATGTAAATAAAATGGTATGAAATACTATTTTATTGAGTTGGAAAAGTACAGGATGACCTGGAAACGAATTGGGCCTAAATCGGGATTAAAATAAGATATCTAAAATCTTATGTGAGAAAGTGGGCCCAGATGGAAAGTGGAAAATTCACAGTCTCGGAAAATTCTGAGGAAATTACGGGAGCTCCGTAATTATGTTTTAGGGCCACGGTAAGAGTTTCGCGTCAATCGGACACCCGGATTGAGAGAACGGGCTCCGCCAGCGAATTCAAGGACAGCGGGACTTTTGTTAAATCAAAAGGGGCCCGGAATTCCCAGCGTAGGGTTTGCTGGTGGTTCGGTAACTTTCGGTGGCCTTGGCCGTGGTTGGACGCGAGTTGGGCCCAAGAAATGGAATTGCTGTGCAACTTGGGCACAAGCGTTGGAAACCGGGCTTAAAAAGAGATCGCGTGGGTCATTGGAGGACCCGTCGCGTGTTCAGAAGTGATTTCGCGTGTCGTCGATGTCAAATTGGGCCCCGGGCGAAGTGGGATTGAATAATTCCTCTCTGGGCGCCTCCGGGGAATTTTAGAGTCGCAATTCGGCCAATCGGGCTTCAGAATTGGACCCGGTGCGGAAAACCGGATCAGTGGGCTATCCGGGGGAATTCGACAAATTATTGGATGAGAATTTGGAGAAACGGACATCGTTTCTGGACTCAGCGCGCGAAATCGCTAAGGATGGACTATTTATTTGTTGAATTGGAGTCCCGGTAGGCGTGCGCGCTTTTCGAGGCAAAGCGGCACGGAAAATCGAGGCGTCGCGGCACAGTCCCGCGTGGCACGGAAATCGAGGAGGCGCGGCTGATGTGACCCGACGCGCAGGGCGCGTCAGGTGGCAGGCGCGCCCCTGCGCGGGCCACAGGGGGGCCGCCACGCGGCGGACCCCTGTTGGCGCGCGCAGGCGCGTGGTCACGCGCCCGTGTAACGGGCGCGTGTCACGCGCCTCTGCGCAGGCAAGCGCGGCCGCGTGGCGCGTGTGATGCGGCCACGTGGCCGCCCTTTTCTTGCGGTGGGCCGGGTGCACCCGGGTGGGTGTGGTGCACCGGCCGGTGCACGGTGCACCGTGCACCGTGGACCAATCCCTCTCCCTTTCTTCTTTTTCTCCTTCTTCTTCCTCCCGCGAACCACTTCTTCTCCTTCTTCGGTTTCTTCTTCAACCGAGAGTGAGGGAGAGTGAGGGAGGAGGTTGGGGAGTATTGCGGCGAGGCGTCGAGGGCTTCGTGGAGCGCGCAAATGCTCCGAAGAGCCAAATAGACTACGCGATGCCGTCGAGGTAGGGTATTATTGTATTTTGTGGTATTTTGGCACAGTTTCTATACTCCCTTTTGGATGTTGGATTTGACCCCTTGCCCATATGCATGTTAGGGAACCAAACCTTTCTGTGCCGTCTTACTGCTCGAGTTTTGCGGGCATTTTTGACGCGTCTCGTTTTGCGTGCCGACACGAGGTAAGTGCTCCGTTTTGCGCGCAGGTTGGACTAGCGGACGCCCGTTTGTCGAGTAGACTCTAATGATACGCTCCGTTTTGCGTGCAGGGTCGGAAAAATATGCACCGTTTTGCGTGCAACCCTACAGTTAAAGTTGCACCGTTTTGCGTGCAGTTTCGAGGTACGTGCACCGTTTCGCGTGCCGTTCGTGTTATCGCGCACAGTTTTACGTGTAGACTCTAATAATGTATCTCGTGTTGTGTTCAGGACCAAACAAAGGTGCACCGTTATGCGTGCAACCCCACAGTCGAATGTGCACCGTTTGGCGTGCAGTTTCGAGGTACGTGCACCGTTTCGCGTACAGTTCGCGTTATCGCGCATCGTTTTACGTACCGGCTCTAACGATGCGTCTCGTTTTGCGTGCAGAACTAAACAAACGTGCACTGCTCCGCGTACACCCCTACGGTGGGGCGTGCACCGTTTTGCGTGCCAATTTGAGGTATGTGCTCCGTTTCACGTGCAGGTCGTGTGGTCGCGCACCGTTTAGCGTGCCGTCACTAACAGTGTACACCGTTTTACGTGCAGGGCATGAGAGACGTGCACCACTTGGGTGTGCACCCTTCAGCGAGGCATGCCCCGATTCGCGTGCAAACTTGAGGTACCAAGTGGAGCCGCGCGGAGGCCAATTACCAGTGTCTGCGGGCCATTAGGAGGTATTGGAGAATAAAAAGGGTGGAATCGCGCGGAGATCAATTGCAAGTGTCTACAAGCAATTGGGGACGCTACAAGGTGGGGAATTCTGCCGAAAAGGGGTGACCTCTCCCCTTGCTCCTTTGCTTTTCAATTTGAAGCATGATAGTAGCCTGTTAGAGGCGTTAGGTGATTATGATTATGATTGCCTGTGTAGATGGATACAGATGAAAAGTGCAACTGTTGGTTGCCAGAGATAGGGGAATAAATGTGCCTGTGTAGATGGACACAGAGGAAAGGTGCAACTGTTGGTTGCCCAGGATATATGATGAATATGCATGCGTAGAAGTAATTATTATTTTTATGAATGAGATGAAAATAATGGCATGCATGAAAATGATTAGCTATCTATGATTGTGATCATGTTAGGGTATAACCCTAGGAATCATGTGACATAAGGAAAGGAAACATGTTGGTAGTAAGACTAGGAGAAAACCTAGCTTCAGGGTTCACAGAGTGGCATTAAAACTTAGGAATTATCCTAGGATTGAACGAGTGGCATTGTCTTAGGTGATAACCTAAGGGACACTGGATAGAGTGATCAATATAGAGTCAAGGACTCTAGGATGAGTATGACATTGAACTTAGGTAAAGATAACCTAAGGTGAACCAGTGATCAACATAGAGTCAAGGACTCTAGGATGAGTATGACATTGAACTTAGGTAAAGATAACCTAAGGTGAACAGTGATCAACATAGAGTCAAGGACTCTAGGATGAGTATGACAGTGAACTTAGGTAAAGAGAACCTAAAGTGATCAAGAAGAGTTTAAACTCACAGACAAGGAGTTAGAGTCAGTATAACTCTAAGTTAAAAGTGGAACAGGAAAATAGAGTTAAGTTAACTCTTGGATTCAGTAAAGAATCAGGAAAGTGGGATGAGATCCCAAGGTTAAAGAATTAAACAAATACAACCCTAGAAAGAGTCATAGGGTGTCCGGGCAAAGGGACAATAACTTTAACTTCAACTCGAGTTAAATAAAGAAAGTGAAATATGTAAGAGTCCAGGAGACTCGCTGGTTACCCGTATGGTAAGACCTAGGGTAAGAGATGAAAAAGTGGTTAATAAGCAAAACAAGTAATTGCTTAAGAAAAAAAGGCTTTAAGTTAAAAGCAAGCTAAAAGTGGCTAAAAAGCATAAAGAGAATGCAAATGGCGCCTTCGAATTTGGGACTCGTCATGTGGAGCAGGACTCCCTGGGCAGTGGGCCGTCGGACGAGGTACTTTCGAAGGGCCAAGAATAAAAGTAAAGGGCCAACCCTCTAAGAGAAGAGGAAGAGATTTGCCAGTGGCAATGTGAGCTGAAGGCTCGAGTGAAAAAGAAAAGAAAAGTAAATGTTCAAAAGCAAAGAGGCTAAGAACTAAAGTGAAAAGAAAGGAAAACAAAGAGGACTTAAAGGTCCAACGGTGGAGCCAGGCCAAGTAGGAGGCACGGGCGGTTAATCCCTCTCCCGGGTAGAGACCCGTTCGGTACGCTTCAGCCGTAGGACAAAACAACTGAAATACAAAGATAATAAAACGGGGGTGCCTTCGAAGGTGAAATGTGGTTCTGCGGGACGTAAAGGGTTACCGGCTTGCCCTCTCCCCGGGTGCACCATTCCGGACACGAGGGAAGCCCCCTCCCCGATGCAGGTGGTCCGAAGAACACATTTACTTCGTAGGACGGGGTAACACTCGCGGGTGTTATCGGCAACCTTAGAATCCTTATCTTATGGTAGCAGGACTACCGGGCTCGGGCCCGTTGGATAAGGACTTCTGAGGGTTAACTTGAACTAAAGCACCAGAATCTAAAGAACAAAGAAAATAGAGTGGCCAAGGTGGCCGGGTTAGTTGGAACCCTGTGTGTAGCGGCATAGTGGCCGAGTTGGTGCTTAGCAGCCTAGGGTGGCTAGTCGGATTAGTGCTGGGTAGTTGGTCTTACACAGATAGTGTAGTGACATGGTACAGTGCATAGCTGCAGTTTGACATTGAGGATTTTAGTTTCCTAGCACTATTATTATTGCTTCCATTGGACCAAGTGGTGTAGGACATTTCTTCTCGGTGGATGAACCCACTGGGAACTCGCTCGAAAGTTCTCACACCCCTTGGGTGACCCCCCCCCCACAGGTTCAGCTTTGGATACAGCAGACGAGACGGTTCAGATGCAGACGGCGAGGCTTACGTCAGGGGCAAGAGCCCAGCAGCATAGTGACCTAGAGGGTCTAGCAGAGGTACCTTTCTTTTATGTTTCGAGTGAACCATGTATTGTGAGGAAAAGCATTGTAATATTATGTAAGTGTAATTGGAGAGATGTAAAATGTAATAAAGTTTATTATGGTTCATTCTTATCCTGCTTTCATTTCCGCTTTAACTATTTGTTATTGAATGAAAGTTTTAGTTTAGTAGTGATCTACTCTGATATTATACCTCATCATACACATTGTTCTGATTCGAGATGGATGTTACCGTTCCTTTCGGGTAGCGAGAGGTCGTGCCCGATTGGCGGGTCTGTCGGCGTGCCCGAACCGCAAAAATTTTCGGTCCCGGGTCGTGACAGGCTCACATGAAGCTACCCCTGCTCTACTGAACACACACAAGCGGTATCGGCATCAACATGCTCTAACTCCGACGACTATAAGGAAGTCCACGCTTGGTAGAACACGATCCGTTATCCTGGCGCCCTCCAGCCGGCAGTACAACTCATTCACTAGATGCTGGTGGCCATCGCTCTATCTGTCTCAGCGTCGCTGCTCGGTCAGCCTTCCGGTAAGTAGGATGAACCTCTTCATCCAGAAGGGGTAGTGGGAGTGCCGTCGCAAGCGGCAAATCCAAGCGCACTACGTAGGGACACTCTGCCTGAAATGTCCTGACACTGCTAATGGTGCTTCAACTGCCGAGAACCTCCAGGTCTCTGTCTCCTCTGAGACACATGATCCTGAGACTGGAATCATGACAACCTGATCCACTCAACTATTCCAAGGTTAAGCGGTACTGGATGTCTCTCTCTGGTGCCGGTCCCTCGCTCTTCGTCCCTCTCTCGGACATGATCTCAGATCTTCGTTAATCCATCGAACATGCACTGGTGCTAGATATCCTGATGCAGTCCCCTCTCAAACAGATTAAGCACCTGGGTCTCATCTTAGGCAACACGGGGCACACTGCTCAACAATCGCAGAAACTCGTTCCAGGTCGTCAACTGCGCTCCCAGTGGTCCAACAGGACGAACTCAAGGTCACCAACTCTCGGCGTCCTTATCCAAAAATGCATAACCAAGTGCACCAGATGCTTCTCCTGGATGAACAAATTTTCAATTAATTTTCCCATAGCAGCAGTCCAGTCCTCGGCCCTCCCAAGGCTCCAAGCTCGGTCTCGAAATCTGCAGAGGATGGAACTGGATGAAATAAACAACCGGTCAGCAACCTCTCGCTGCTTCTGCACCTTCAGTGGCGCGATCAGGATCGAAGTCGACGACGTCGCGGCTGGAAGTACTACTAGCGATATCCCGGAAGATGCTCTCGGCTCAAGCATGTGCATCAAGCGCTCCATGTTCTCTTCCTGGCGCCGCATCGCCTCAAAGTCTGGGCTACTGGGGCCTGTAACTCTCAGACCGCACTCTGCTCTATCCATTCAGCCTCCCGCTGATCGGGTTCCTCATACAAGGCCAACACGCCCTCGCCGTCATACGGCGTCTCGGAAGCATCGAAACCACTGCAACAAAACAAACATTAGGACCAAAACTCTCTCGACCCAATCAAGCGAAAGTCTAGACATGATAACCTTTCTAAAGTATTATGTTGTCTGCAGCCAACATAATCATCTTTAGAGCAATAACATGTAAGGTCACTCACCCCAATTCTCTGGGGGAGGTACAAACTCAATCAGGACTCTCGCTAAAGTCTCGTCTCTCACGACAGTCATCCTACTGTCCAACCAATAGCCTAGGGTCTCTAAGTCCTCAATGACCTATAACCTAGGCTCTGATACCACCTAAATCTGTCACGCCCCGTGGTCGAACTGCGACCCGGGCTCGCCAACAGATCCGCCGTCTGTGCGGAAACTGCCGCACAGACGAAGCGTCTACCCTGCAAGAGAACTATAGCTAAACATGTATCAGAGATGAAAAAGAACTAGTAGCTACAAAAATCCACTGAACATCTGGTATAAATAAAATCACAATACAAAGTCTCTCAGCTAAAAAGTACAAGATATCCTCACTGATCTCTCAGAATGTCCAGTACAAAAGCGGAATCATAAAATATACAGGGTACATCTACCTCTGACTCTCAATGCTGGCAAGGAACTAAATGGCCACGTCCTCACCCCGATCAGCTGTCTCCGCGCGAGCTAAGCCGGAATAGCAGCCTCAGGAAACCTGTCACCGCAGCGGGTGTGAGATCTACTGCAGAAGGCAGATCTCAGTGGGTACCGTCCCAAAATCCACGGTATGCCCACTAAGTCTACTGGAGGCAAAACAGATAGGTATGCAGATAGATAGATAAAAGGGGTAAGCAAGAAAGAAACTACAGCTAACATGTATCATCATGCTCAAGGAACTCTACTCAGACCCTGCTATGCATACACTCTCACTGCTAATAATATGCCTCAAGTACTATGCTCAAAGAAAAACTCATCTATGAACATGCAATGAACTCACTCACACAAATCACCCAATCGCAATGACTGTCCCACCTTTTGGACCAGTCAAGCCTGCGCTCATCTACTGCCACTACGCCCAAACAGGACTTGGTCTTACGTAGGGTGTCCCTCAAGGACTATCTCAGTAATCACATCGCAGCCTCGTCAGGCTCGGTATCATCATCGCATCCGGAGCGTAGCTCGCGGGGAGCGACCCCGCGAACTCAAGTATCTCAAGTATCTCATAACTGGCATAAAATGCCAGGCTCAGCAGGCTATAATCCTCGATCAAACAGATCGGTATCATGAACTCAAAAGCACAACTCGGTCGGTGAAAGACCCCTCGACTCGATCAGGAAATGCCCACACGATCTCAAGCTATGTCGGAGAAACCTCGACGACTCAATCTGATAATGCACGTCCCGTGGCTGAGTCGGGAAACCTCCACGACTCGATCTGCCAGAACCCCCAAAACTCTCAAAGCTAAGTGGGAGAACCATCTCCACCACTAAATCAGATCACGACCCATGAACTAGAGTAAACCAATCAGGGAAAATAAATTCTCAATCTCTCACACGGGAGGCCTGGAAATTCTGAACGACTACCACCTACAGCTCTATCAAACAAGAACAAGCTGCAGGCGTAGCCGCCCATAGCTTCCGCCTCCGAACTGGAAAAATGCTAAAACTCTCTCATGACACTAGGAAGTCATCTCACAATGCTCTAAAAATCTACTCGGCCCCCTGGCACGAGTATACATGCATCTCGAACTACCTGGACCATTCATAATGCTCTCAATATTTAAAAACCCTTAAAAATCTGAGTTTCACTTAAAACTGGTTATAAAAATACTAGGAAGGTCCAGATAGATCCCGAATCACAAGAAAATATGCAATCTAGTGTCAAATCATCTCTAGATCATGCTAAAAAATATTTGGGGCTTAGGAAAGTATTTCTACAATTTTCTAGGCAACTATCAGATTTATAAAGCATAATAATCAGCTAATCATGATCAATATATGATAAATAAGCTAAACATGATCAATATGCTTACAGAAGCATTAGAGGGCATTCCATAAATTTTGGAGAAATTCCAACCCACCTGAAGCGCTTTCCGTAGGCATTGCTGAAGTCGGTGAAGTGCCGGAACCTCGAACTGACGAAAAATTCGGAAACCGCGCCGCGCGCGTGCACACTGCCACGAACCACGGAAAAATCCCCGAAAGCTCAGTTAAGTCCACCTGAGTCCTCACAGCAAAAATACAAGCTCACCTCAACCAAAATGCATAATCACCATCACTCTGCAGCCCCCACAACACTCACACACCACATTTTCACAGCACTTGCACACATACACACTGCCCAAGCTCCAGCACAACAAAAACCCACAACATAAGCTCCATTTGTACACCAATAATTAATGTTTACATACACAATCACTTGACTCCCCCTTACTAATTAGTATGTGCTCACACAACTCAATCATTCAAATCCACCTACTCACAGCACATACGCTTCACCTGCATCCTTTATTACACCCAAGTCACATCCCCTGCACACAACACACACTCAGCACCAACATAACACCCCTACTCCCACAGCACATTCACACTACACACATACACAAAAGTCCCAATACACATCTCCAACAATATGCTTACATGCACATAATAATACAAAATCACATGTACATAATCCCTTAATTCCAATAATTTTAAATTGCTCCCAGCTTAATGCAAATCCTCCATCCATCAACAGGCTTAATTAAAGTTCACAACACCACCAAGCATCCAATACAGCTCTCATCAAGCTCACAGCCTAATAAAAGTTCCCTTTAGCACATGAATAATTAAAGCTCACTTAACCACAATTACACACATCTAGATCCTAAAGCACAAAATAAACCATCATCAATTCACTAAAAAAAAACCTCCTCGCACAACAAGCTTTTATACATTCCAACAACAAAAGAAAACCCAACAGCATATCCAACACATAACAACACCTCCAGTCCTCAACACAGTACACCAAACCACCTTTAATCAGCACACAAGGATCTTTCTCACTCTAGTTCCATCACCTCGAGCCAACGGCATACATCATCTCTAACACGCAGTTGATCCAAACTTCACACGGCGCTTCGCCGGAAAACGCGCAACAAGACGTCGTCCTGTGAGAGCAAAAAGGGAAGAAAAACTCGTCAAAACTGCCCATAACAGTCCAAGTGACACCCGGCGTGCGCAAACAGTCCGCCGACATCAAGCCGAGCTCGTTCGCCGTGCCCCACGGCCGATGCTGCCACACGCTGCGCACCGCACACTGGCGCACTGCGCACTGTGCTCCTGCGCGCTGCGCACCGCAAGCGCTGCGCACTGCGCGTCGCAGCGCAACCGCCGCGCGCTGCGCGCACCGCGCGTCGCAGCGCGCCCGCCGCGCGCTGCGTGCCTCCGCGCCTGCCCCTGCTGCTTGCTGCGGTCAACCAAGGAAGCAACCAGCTCCCCCCCCCGCAGGCAACACAAAAAAAATAAATAAATAAATAAATAAAAAACACCAAGCTTCTCACCCCCCTCTCCAAAACAGCACAACTCCATCAAAGCCAACCAAACCCAAAATCACCATTAAAGACCAAAACCAAGCTTCTAAAAACAAAACTGCACATACCAGTGGTGGAAGTTCGTCGCGTGCGCGCTCCGCTCGCTCCACACGACTTCAGGGTGGGAGTTCAACAACAAAGCCCTCATCCAAACCCTCTCTATTCCAAATTTTCCCTTCACTTTTCATCACTTTCTTCCTTCATTCTCCATTTTTTCCCATTCCTCTGCTTCCTCTCATTTCCTCTGTTAGCAGGTTGGAGAAGAGGAGGTGACGTGAAGGCTTCTTAATTAGGAGGGTTGCTAATTAATGAGGTAGTGGCAGCATTTAATGCTCCACTAAAATATCTCCAACCACCAAATTCATTCTCAATCTCTCTCTTTGTTTTAATCCATACCTCACAGACCCAAGCTTTCAAGTAAATAAATTAATTAAATTAATTAAATAATCCAATAAGCCCTCCATCAACTCACTTTTTGCCTTCGGGGCCTCCGCCTCCGTCCGGAACCTCCCGAATTCCGCTGTAATCTGAAAATACACATGTCCACAGCTTTTTCTCCTCAAAAAGCTCAACCGTAGAGTCGGGGTGCTCAATCCAAAAATCGGCTCCAAAATTGCCAGTTCCGACTCACTTTTCGCCTTTGGGTCCTCCGCGTCAGTCCGGAACCTCCCGAACTTCTCTGTAATCATAAAGTACACCTGATCCAAGTGTTACCAATATTTCTGCACTCCACTGTGAAGTCGAGGCTTCCCCGAAACCAGTCCTCTAACGGCAGACAATGCCCAGAAAACCCCGAATCAACCTGGGGCTTCCGCGAAGATCCGAGTCGACCCGAACTCATCTGTAAACACATAAGGGGCACGCTCGAGGCAATTTCTCCGCACCATGCCATCTTGCGAGATTGGTGCGCTATCCGAAATCTCGGTATTCTACAGGCACACCGCGCCCTTATGCGACGCATCCGAGAGGCACGAAGATGTACAAGAACCTCAAGCAGACCTTTTGGTGGCCTAACCTGAAGGGGGATGTGACACGACACGTAGCTCACTGCCTGGTTTGTCAACAGATAAAGGCCGAGCACCAGCGACCAGCGGGAAAGTTGCAGCCTCTACCGGTGCCAGAGTGGAAATGGGACTGGATCACCATGGATTTCATCACGGGGTTCCCACGTTCGCAGCAGGGACACGACACGATCTGGGTCATAGTGGACCGATTAACCAAGTCAGCACATTTCTTGCCGATTCATACGACGTGGACCCGGGATCGGTTAGCCCAAGTCTACATCAGCGAGATCGTGAGATTGCACGGAGTGCCAGCGTCGATCACCTCGGATAGAGACACGCGTTTTGTCTCGAAGTTTTGGCAGAGTCTACAGCAGGCCTTGGGGACCAAACTACAGTTTAGCACAGCCTTCCACCCCCAAACGGACGGACAGTCTGAGCCGGTGATTCAGACTCTGGAGGACCTGCTTCGCGCCTGCGTACTTGACTGGGGCGTCGGTTGGTCACGTTACCTACCCCTCGTGGAATTCGCCTACAACAACAGCTACCAGACCAGCATACAGATGGCGCCCTTCGAAGCCTTATATGGGAGGCGTTGTCGATCCCCGATCTGTTGGGATGACTTGGGGGAAAGAAAGTTCTTGGGACCCAACCTGGTGGAGGAAACAGAAGAAAAGGTACGACTCATCAGACAGCGCTTACTAACCGCCCAGAGTCGACAGAAAAGCTACGGAGGCCGCAGGCGCCGCGACTTGGAATTCCAAATGGGAGAGCACGTGTTACTACGAGTCTCGCCATCCAAGAGAATTAAGCGTTTCGGGATGAAGGGCAAGTTGAGCCCACGGTTCGTGGGACCGTTCGAGATCTTGGAGCGCATTGGCCCGGTGGCCTACCGCCTTGCCCTACCACCAAGCCTCGATCGGGTCCACGATGTTTTCCATGTTTCGATGCTCAGGAAATACCTTCCCGACCCATCTCATATTCTGGACGTCTCTACACTCGAACTTAAGGAGGACCTAAGCTTCGAGGAAACCCCAGTGCGAATCCTAGCAAGGGAGAGTAAAACGCTGCGAAATCGAGCCATCCCCTACGTGAAGGTGCTCTGGAGCAACCATGAGGAGCGAGAAGCGACGTGGGAGCTGGAGTCAAAAATGAGGAAGTGCTACCCCAATCTTTTCGCCGCAACCCAGGATTGAGTTTCGAGGACGAAACTCGTTTTTAAGAGGTGAGTGGTGTAGTAACCGCTTGTTTAAAAGTATTTCGGATTTTATTTTTGTTTTCTTTGCGCCGCATCTCGCTTAGGGGTCCGGAGTGTGGCTTATTAATTTTTCCCCTTTTTCTGGGCAGACCATCGGGGCTCGCGGATATTTTTAGACAATAAAGCTCGCAAAACAGAGAACGGTGGCGCGATCGGATTTGAATTCCGACCCCGAAATCTCCCAGAACAAATTCCGAAAGGTTGCTAGCAGTTCAGGCGACCAACACGTGTTTCGAGGCAAACCGGACCCTGGTTAGCACCCGAACTTTTAATTCTTTTAGTCGGCGGTTTGGGTTTATTCCCGCTACTCATTTCACCCGATCATTTTAATTCGCGATTTGGGGATTAGGGTTTATTTTCCACTCCTCTTGCCCTGTACGTAGGTCACCTCAGAGAGCGTACGAGGAACCCGATTCCCAAACCCTTCTTCCCTCTACCGGACGGCGTGGAGAACCGGGCCGTGGTGATCAAGGAGAGAGAAGGACGATCGCACTACCTGCGAAACACGGCAAGCGAGCGCGGGACGATCCTCCCCCTTCCTCCTTCTTCATCGGCGGATCGGAAGTGCGTAGATTGGTGAGTTTTAAAATCTTTTATATTAGTGTAGTTTTCCTTCGGTTCATCACCAGGGGGTTCGGGGAAGAGGGAGACGGGGTGCCCCAATCGGCCGCACCGCCGCTGCCACGAGGCACCGGAGGCGCGCGGGGAGCGGCTGCCCGCGCGTGCGAGCTGAGCGCCCGCACGATCGGGTTGAGCGCCCGTGCGGGCTGGGCGCCGCGCGGGGCCGCCCGCGCGTGCGGGCTGGGTGCCGCCCGCGCAGGACCGGGCGCCGCGCGGGGCCGCCCGCACGTGCGGGTTGGGAGCCCGCGCGGGGCCTGGCGCCGCGCGAGGCCGCTCGCGCATGCGGGCTGAGCGCCCGCGCGGGCCAGGCACCGCGCGGGGCCGCCTGCGCGTGCGGGCTGGGCGCCGCGTGGGGCCGCTGTTGGGTTATACTAATATGGATCTAAATAGGGAAAAAAA
Source organism: Tillandsia fasciculata (assembly GCA_029168755.2). NCBI lineage: Eukaryota > Viridiplantae > Streptophyta > Magnoliopsida > Poales > Bromeliaceae > Tillandsia > Tillandsia fasciculata. The sequence goes on from JAQOTM010000198.1 coordinate 14,539, forward strand.
TACCTAGAGGGGGGTGAATAGGTGTAAACAATAAACACTAAAAAAATCATTGCGCAATAAAACCCAATGCGGAAATGTAAATGAACACGCAAGATTTTTACGTGGAAAAACTCCAAACCGGAGTAAAAAACCACGGGACCGATAACACGGTGAAATCCACTAGAATTAACACACGTACAAGGTGATATAACGTACTCACAGATGACTCAACCTTTTACCATACGCTCCTAGTAGATCTTCTCCGCTCGCTCCACGACGCTTCTCGAATCCACGATCTGCGCCCAACGCTGAATCCACAGCGTCCAACGTCGAGTCCACGACGTCCAACCGAATCCACGGTCTTCACCCAGTAGCACGCTTCGAATCCACGAACGTACCTCGCTCCGAATCCACGAGAGCGGTTGCACCTTGAATCCACAAGGCCACGCGAGTCCACGCGCCGATTTAGGGTAAATCGTTGTTTTTGGGTGGTGATGATCCGCCGAATACTTAGATTAGAAATAGATCGGAAATACCATCTAAGTATTCATTGATTTGATTCTACTCAAAATCAGAGTTTGGAAAACCTAGAATCAAATCAATCAATATAGATGAAGAAACATAGAATTAAATCTATTGATTTCCTTTCTTCTCTATATGTGGATTTTTCTTTTTCGGCCGTATTTTTCTAATATATTCGGATGCCCTAGAAAATGAATAAAGGGTCTATTTATAGGTTAGAGACCATTGGAAGAAGATCAGGATCAAAAACTTGCCTTTTCTGGAAATTTTACGGACGGCGATCCGGATCGGATTTCGGCGATCCGGATTGCAGTAGTGTCACGCCCCGGGGGTTTCATTAAGCGAAAGACGACCTCTGAAAAGATTTGAATTGGCGTATATGTTTTTTTTTTTTGAAACCAAACTCCCCGGTGCGTGCCCAGACCAGCCGCATATACAAATTCACTCTGCGGACGGGCAGAGTCTCCTTTGTATATGCACGGCGTCCCGAATACAATAACCATGCAACCGTCACTTTAACCACACTAGTTCAACAGTCGGATACATACTATTAATTTTCATAAGTAATAACGAGGCCAACAAGTTATGAAAGGATAAATCCACAAGTTTTAAAACGATGCCCGCACGGCATCCAGGTTTTTCAAAACGTTTTCTCGAAATCCATAAATCCACAGGGTTTTGAAATGGTGCCCACACGACACCTAGATTTTAAAACAGTTTTCACAATTCATAAATCCACAGGGTTTTAAAATGGTGCCTACACGACACCCAGGTTTTTTTAAAACAGTTTTCGAAATATTTTCTCTTTCTTTGGTAGTTTAAAAAACGGCCAGTCGGGAAAGCAAAACGACCACCCACGAAGGTAATAAAAGATAGTCCAACATCCACATCGACCCCACAAGGGTATCGCAATCCACATAGTGAGCTACTACTAAGTAATGAAATGAGCAGAAGAGGGATACATACAGCCTATGGTTTCGAAGGACCAAAAGTACTCCTGTCACGGCCTCACCGTCGCCCTCGCTCTCACTCCCGAAGGAACCTGTCACAGAGTGGGAAGTCAGCGACACAATGAAAGAGATGAAATGCAGGGAGACTGTAACTAAAGCAAACTGCAAGAAAACCAGCGTGACCGCCCTCTGCACCGTGCGATCGATGATGTCCCCTCCCCCTGCAAAACTTGAACCGAGCACCTGCCTCGGCAACCCAGACCGAGCACTAACCTCAAGAAGGAAAACCAAACCGAGCACCAACCTCGGGAAAGAAAACCGAACCGAGCACCAACCTCGGGAAAGAAAATCGAACCGAGCACCAACCTCGGAAAAGAAAACCGAACCGAGCACCAACCTCGGGAAAGAAAACCGAACCGAGCACCAACCTCGGAAAAGAAAACCGAACCGAGCACCTACTGTGATGACCCAGATCTCCGCAGAGCTGCTACAGTACGTTGGGGTGGCCATTGGAGGCCTACATGGTGTGTTGGAGGTGTTTGTGGCATAATTGGACATAAGTGTTGGACATCGGACTTATATGGACCCTGTGAGTGATCAGAGGACCCCGTGGAGGGTTTAGAAGTGGTTTCGCGCGAATCGGATATTTATATTGGGCTCCGCACGAAGTTTGGACTAAGAACGCATTTCCGGGTGCCTTCGGCAATTTTTAGAGTTGGAATTTGGCGAAACGGACGTCAAATTCGGATTCAGCGCGCGAAAACGGTCAAGATGGACTACCCACTTGTCAAATCGGAGCTCGGGTTACTGTTCACGCCGGAACAGTGCTTCCGGCGATCGCCGGCGGCGGCGGGCAGCGGCGGAGAGCGGCGGCGCGGCCTCGGGCAGGCGGCAGCGCGGCGGCGGGCAGCGCGCAGCGCGCGGGCAGGGGCGCGGGCAGGCGCGCGAGCCACGCGCAGGCGTGCACCAGAGCGGGGTGCCACGTGGCGTGTCTGGATTGGCTGGTTCACTGGTCCCGGTCTACGGAGTTGTGCGGTGCACGGTGGACTGGGCGGGTAAACACGTGGCATCATTCTATTGGTTCGGTTCACGAAGTCGGGTGCACCGGGTGCAGTGAGCGAGAGGGTGGACACGTGGCGCGCGGGGATTGGGCGCGCCACTGTGCGTGGCAGGCGCGGTGCGCGGTGCACGGTGGACCGGGGCGCGCCACGTGGCGGCCTCGTATTAGTTCGGTGTTTGAGGTTGTTGTGCACCGGGTTCAGAGAAATTATGGCGTTGACACGTGGCGTTTGGTGATTGGCCGGGCTACTGTGCGCGTACGGGCGGCAGGCGGCGGGGCAGGCGGCAGGCGGCGGCAGCGGCGGCGGCGTGGCAGCGGCCGGCGGGCGTGGCGGCCACGGCGCCGACGTGGCGCACGCGTGCGCCACGTGGCGGCCGCCTATTGGCCAGCGCCAACGGCCCCGTTGACCAAGGTTGGCCACGTGGCGCGAGGGGAGCGGTCGGATCCGCTGTTTGGTGTTCTGGGACACGTGTCGGTGCGTGGAGCGGGTTGGACGGTCGTGCGGTCCGACCGGATCGCGTGCGGGGAGTGGGCCGGGCCGGGCCGAGTTACTGTGCGCGCCCGAAAGTGTGGGCCGGGCCGCACTGTTTGCGCCCGAATCTTTCGGGCGCCCGGAAAAAAGGACCCATTGGTCATTTTGGAATTCTTTTGAGTGGGCCTATTTATACCCCCTCCTCTCCCTCTTTCTCACCTTTTTCCGAGCTTTAGAGAGGGAATGAGAGGGAGAGATCTATATGAAAGTTGTTCCCCTTGGTGCCCTTGATCTCTTGGTGGATTCTCAGAATATCTGGAAGCTCGGCAACGGCGATAACATTTTTACAGTTCGCCTCGGTTTTCCCCCATTTTGGCCCATTACCGTCGCAGATTATTCAAAAATTCACTGTGAGCAAACCAGGAGGAGTTTTTGGACGATTTCTTCGACAGCGTGTTCCTAAGAGGTAAGGCTTCGATTTTCGTGTTGATCGCTTCGCTCCGTTTCGCACTTTTGGCACGTTTCCCGAGGCATCTTTGACCCCCATTTTTCTGTGGTGGATTTTGGACAGCACCAACTTGCCGATTTTATATCTCGGCCTAGGAACATCGGATCGAGGCGATTCAAGAGTCGATTTTGATCTACTCGTCGCGAGGAACACAGTGGTGATTTTTCTGGGATTTTAGAAAATTGTTTCGAAGGTGATAATCACTGTTTTCTCAGTGAACAGTGCACAGTTTTAGCACAGTTTTCAGTGTGGTGTACCCCTCTTGCCGAATTTTTATCTTGACTTACCGATCTCAGTTTTGGGTGTACAAGGTACCGTTGCGAAGCTATCGACGCGAGGATCGCCGTGATATTTTTCTTGGAATTTTCTGGGCACTTTCTACAGGTGATAATTTAACAGTTCTGGGACTGTTGTTGTATGTATTTGTAAGAGCACTATTTGGGAGCCTAAGTGTATTTAGTGGACTTTGTGTTGTGCCAGGAGTGTTTCGGGTGTACTGTTCTTGTTGGAGCGCAGGATTGGAGTTTTTGGTATTTTCAGCTGTATGGACCCGGACAGTTAGCGCTTCAGGTGGGTGGTTGTTGCATGCCTCTACACCTGGCTTACTTACTAAGTTTATTAGAAAACCCCACTTTTGAGCATGTTGGTTGAATATTATGCATGATTGCCTGATATAAATGTGAGCCTATCATCTGAGATTAATTTTGTGAATATAGCATGTTGGGGACATTATGGGAATAATATTTCTGTTGGAACATGATCATTGGAATAATTTATTAGTGATGATTAATATGCTACACTAGCACCTAGATTTATGAAAGTGGATTAAATGATTAATCGTCAGGACATAATGACACATCAATGTGCGGGTGCCACTGTGAGAGTTATTATGGATCAGGGATTATTTACATGTGTAGTTGACCGATGATGTTAGTATGATGGACATATATATGTGGATTTATTATTTGTTACACCTGCAAAACTGTTATTTGCTATTCTCCATTTCTTATTGCCTGAGGACTTTTGCATGCTTATTTGGACATCTAGATAGGCCACTATTTTATTGCTACACTATCATATTGGGATTTGACTTAGGAGAAACCATGATTGCTTTCTTTCTCCTTTTCTTTAGACTTTTGAGTCATGTTGCTCGGGTTCGAGCAGAGGTTTGGGATAGTGTAGCTGGGACCTGAGGGTCAGTGATAGGGTGTACCTGATGTTGGATTGTGGGTTATTGCGGCAACCGCGGACAGTAGGCGGTTGACCAGATCTTGATTATTTCACCCAATTGTGGGTTGGGGGTTATTGCGGTGACCGCGGACTTTGGGCGGTTGACCGGATGTTTACTATTGCATCAGATTGGGTATTAGATTTCTCTAGTGGATGGTTTTCCCACTTTTGAGTATTATTGTATCGGATCGGGGTTTCATTAGTGGACGGAGTTTCCCACTCTGATCATAGTCATGATCCAGTCCTGCTATTATGAGACAGTGGTTACAGAGATGCTTGATACAGCGATACTTTACTCGTGTGGGTCGCTCCCCTCGAGTGCCACTCCGGAGTAGGCTTTCCACGGTGCAGAGCGCCGGGCACCAGACTGGGTTCTTGAGTTCGACAGCAGAGCAGGCAGTACCAGTTTTACTGGTGACACTAGATTGGGTCTATTTAGCCAGATGTTGGTTCCTGGTGCATTCATACCGTCATTTCCTTCGGTATTGCATTTAGAGGCATACTTGTTGTGGTTTTCCCCTTTTATTCAGTAGTTCTGTTTACAGCTTTACTACCTGCCCTTTTCTTGCCTCTAGTAGACTTAGTGGGTACGCCGGAGCTTGAGGCTTTACCCACAGGGGGAGGCTACTGGTTTACTAGTGGTTCTCACCCCCACTGTTGTTTCCTCTTCTTTTCCCCCCTGTTTTGCAGAGTCCTCTTTGGAGTTGCTGATCTTCGGTCGTTGTCCGGGGCGAGGGAGTCACGAGCTAGATCGTACCACCCGAGAAGTGTAGCTGTATCCCCTGGTTGGAGATTCCTCGTAGCTGTTGGCTGGTTTTACTATTCATCTGGAGGAGAGACTGATGTACTATAGTTTTAGTTTATCTCCTTTTATAGTCGAGAGATGCTGTACTGAGGACATTGTATGATGATTATCTGTATTTGAGGGAATGGATATTGTACCTTATTTCATGATGTATAGTAATTGGATTTTATTTTACAGCATTTTATTTCAGCTCTGATATTTGTGTAGCTATAGTACTATCTTTTGCAGGTTAGACGCTTCGCCTATGCGGGTTTTGGCATAGGTGGCGGATCTGTTGGCGAGCCCGGGTCGCAGTTTCGACCCCGGGGCGTGACAGATTAAGTTGGTATCAGAGCTTAGGGATAGGTCAATTGGGACTGTAGAAACCCTAGGCTTATGGTTGGACCCTAGGATGACTTCGTGAGAGTCGTGATTTTAGCGAGAGTCTTGATTGAGTTTTATACTTCTCCCGAGTGATGGGATGGGTGATTGGCATGTTTATTCTCCTAAGCAATTATGTTGGCTGCAGACAACATAATGCGGCGGAACGGTTGACATGCTCTAGACTCTCGCCGGATTGGGTCGAGTTTTGTTTTGTGCTGTGGTGCAGTTGGTCGTGGTGAGCGGTGTCTCCCCGACGCGTTGTGCGGATTGGTGCGCACTCGTCGCAGCAGTGGAGCTTGAGCGGATTGTTTTGGGGCCGGATATCCGGATTGAGGTTAGAGAGCTTCAGGCCCCGATGACAGGATTGTCTGAGGTATATCAGCGGCTGAGTGGGCCGCTGGTCTGGGTGACACAGTTGTCGGAGCGGTGGGCAGCCCGACAGTGTTTTTCTCCTGAGACCACCTGGTTATAGTATCCTCAGCAGCAGTGATTTCTGTGACGCCGAAAGGGCGAGTAGCCCCCTCCGTGCCAATGTTTAGTGTCGAGGCACCGAGGTGGGGTGGATTGCTGATAGTGGGGGAGCTGTGGGACATCATTGATGGATAGAGCCAGTTTTGGCAGATGAACCCCCTGATTTATGGATTTGAGTTGGAGCCTTTGGAGGCAAAATCGTGGTTGGTGGTGAGGGAGTGATTAATTGAGGGTCCCCCTGTGCTGGGAAGTTTATGCAGTTGTTGAACTGTACGCTCCAGGTTTCGAGGGACGAGGCGCGTAGGATGCGTGCGACTGGCAGTGGATTGCGCCAGAATACCCTTTTTGTTATCTGATTCCCCTGTCTTGGATTGTAGATTTTAGATGCCTCGATGGAGTAGGCATTGTGTATGGAGTGTACTGTTGCAGTTCCTTTGGATAAGGATCTGCCGCCAGCGGCGAGTTCTGGATAGAGGCGCTTGGCGCTAAGTGCTGGGGGACAGATCGGTTGGCTGTGGCACTTTTGTTTTCCTTCCCGGATGGTGGGCATCCTTGTGGACGGATTATGTAAAGCTTACCCAAAGGAAGGTTACCCTTTGTGATTATTAACCTGCATGTTTGGGGCACAATGGATGTGTTTGAGGGGTGAGCTGAGTAAGGATGATTGAATGAGGAATTGCAGGAATCAATTGTGTTTGTCGTATGACGATCGCAATAGTGGATTTTCTGAGATGTCAGAGGTCAGGTGGACCCCGGTGACAGCATCTGCATCGTTATCAGAGTGGCGCAGCGGTAGCGTGGATTTATTGTCTGCAGATGACCGTATTCCTTGCCTCCGTGTGAGCAAAGGCGGAGAATTGTGCTCCTTTTGTGGATAGCCTTGATTTTCAGGCAGATTAAGTGACGACCACCTTCATTGAGCGATTGAGACTGTGCTGCCTGGGTGGAGGGCACCAAGGCAGTAGATTGGGTCGTCGCAGGTGTGATTTCATCACAGCAGCCCGAGTTAGAGCATGATGCATACCTGCATGGACTAGAGGCAGATTTGTAACCACATGCACTGGAGGTACAGGTTCCTGTTGGGCTGGTGCATGTGGGGGAGGCTTGTGGATCATGCCTAGTGCAGTTGAGACCCCGAGTGGTATCGGCGGACTTATTGGTATTTGTACCTGTTCAGTGTTTGACCCAGTGCGTGGGATTGGTTGGCACAGTGCCACATGGTGTATGACTATGGAGAGAGAAGATTATGATCTTCTGCAAGGCAGACTTTAGAGACTTGTTCGTTGAGACAGTCAGAGCACACAAGTTGTAGCGACAATGCGAGAGGTGCTTACGGCGGCACCGGGACGCGGGGATATCCCTGTTATCGTGAGATCCCGGGTGTGATTCCACCGGAGCTGATAATGATGCCGTCGATTAGGGAGATTGAGATTGCGGTTGACGTGGTTCTGGAAACCACGCCAACCACGATAGCACCTCATTGGATATCACCTGTAGAGCTGATAGAGCTGATGGCGCAGTCGCAGGGTTGATGGATCGAGGGTCTGTTCGATCTAGTGCCACGTCGTTGGCACACAACGGTGAGGGTCCTTGTGTGGGATGACCGTAGGCAGGTCTGGATATTATTTAGGACCTTTTGATGGAGTTATACCCCGACAGTGGTCTGCTTTGGATGCAGGTATCTTCTTGGGATCATACAGTGGCGTATTCCGCCAAGATGGTGTTCTGGACCCGGTAGGGGCATTGTGAGTGCAGTGAGAATAAATGGAACGACTAATGCCCTGTCATCTTATGATTTGAGGAATTGTGTGTTCCAGCTGCACTGGGAAGAATTATTGGAGATATTCTCCTGGGATATTTTGATTTTACCCCATCTCTGTATGGTTTAGGGCTGGTGGAGTACTTGTAGATGGTGTAACAAGGTCTGTGAGGAAGAAGCTGTATGCCAAGTTGTTGTGGCACGAGTTTTAGCTTCGAGAGCATATCATCTTGGATCACTTAGTCTAGCCATAAGAGGCGGTGGTGGAAGCCCGGCCAAAATGGATGCTATGCGAGAATGGCTGAGACCGGCAGTCATTTATTGAGGTGAGGAGCTTGTGAGCCGGATAGTGCCAGCAGAGCTTGACGAATTGGTGATGAGATTGATACCAGCCCTGATTTCTGCATCGCCAGTGTTGGGAGATGGAATTGTGATATACTGTGATACCTCCCATAGTAGCTATGAAGCTACAGTTGGATTTGTGGCAAGCATCCAATATCACCCTGATAGGGCCACTGTGGTGGCGGATACCTGGAGCAGGAAAGCTGTCAGAGGTCGAGTTTGTTGATGCCACAGCTGGCGCTGTGTGGACTGTCGAGGCAGACGTGGCGTATAATGGTGACACAGAGGGCTCTTTTTCTCTCGGAGTTGCTTTGCATGTCACTGGTTTGGGAGTTGAGGACACAACTCCCGGAATTTGATGAAGTGATCGTCTGGAGCAAGTACCCTTTCTTCGAGCCTGGAGGATTGGATTTACCAGCTGCAAGGGTACGGGATCTTCTCGAAGATTGATTTGCGATCTGGTCCTTCCAACTGCTTATTGTTGTGTGCTGATGCCCGAGAGTTGGGGAGGTGTTGCTACACCCTGATGGTTTTTGGATTAGAGATCAGAGTTTACGTGATCAGTTGGAGGACCTATATCGGATGCCCCGGGAGTACAGAGGTACTTGGATCGAGCTTGTTGTGCCGATGGACTTGTGGTTGGATTATCTGAGGCCCTGGGAAGAGCGGAGGCTTGTACCGATGCAGATTACTTGGTAGCTCGAGCAGTTAGCCCAGCTGCACTTGGTTGAGTTGGTGCGGTTTTTCTGGAGTGCCCGCCTTTATGTTGTTCTAGATGGAGACCCGAGGACCGCATCGCGCCTTTGGAGGAGGTACTTGTCAGCCTTGGGAGCTTGAGTGGTGGATGATTGGATGTTTACCCCCCTTTTTATTTGGTTGAGATTCCGTGTTGAGGAACGACTTTAGTTTCGAGGACGAAACTTTCTTTTAGTGGGGGAGGATGTGATGACCCGGATCTCCGCAGAGCTGCTACAGTGCGTTGGGGTGGCCATTGGAGGCCTACATGGTGTGTTGGAGGTGTTTGTGGCATAATTGGACATAAGTGTTGGACATCGGACTTATATGGACCCTGTGAGTGATCAGAGGACCCCGTGGAGGGTTTAGAAGTGGTTTCGCGCGAATCGGATATTTATATTGGGCTCCGCACGAAGTTTGGACTAAGAACGCATTTCCGGGTGCCTTCGGCAATTTTTAGAGTTGGAATTTGGCGAAACGGACGTCAAATTCGGATTCAGCGCGCGAAAACGGTCAAAATGGACTACCCACTTGTCAAATCGGAGCTCGGGTTACTGTTCACGCCGGAACAGTGCTTCCGGCGATCGCCGGCGGCGGCGGGCAGCGGCGGAGAGCGGCGGCGCGGCCTCGGGCAGGCGGCAGCGCGGCGGCGGGCAGCGCGCAGCGCGCGGGCAGGGGCGCGGGCAGGCGCGCGAGCCACGCGCAGGCGTGCACCAGAGCGGGGTGCCACGTGGCGTGTCTGGATTGGCTGGTTCACTGGTCCCGGTCTACGGAGTTGTGCGGTGCACGGTGGACTGGGCGGGTAAACACGTGGCATCATTCTATTGGTTCGGTTCACGAAGTCGGGTGCACCGGGTGCAGTGAGCGAGAGGGTGGACACGTGGCGCGCGGGGATTGGGCGCGCCACTGTGCGTGGCAGGCGCGGGCGGTGCACGGTGGACCGGGGCGCGCCACGTGGCGGCCTCGTATTAGTTCGGTGTTTGAGGTTGTTGTGCACCGGGTTCAGAGAAATTATGGCGTTGACACGTGGCGTTTGGTGATTGGCCGGGCTACTGTGCGCGTACGGGCGGCAGGCGGCGGGGCAGGCGGCAGGCGGCGTGGCAGCGGCCGGCGGGCGTGGCAGCGGCCGGCGGGCGTGGCGGCCACGGCGCCGACGTGGCGCACGCGTGCGCCACGTGGCGGCCGCCTATTGGCCAGCGCCAACGGCCCCGTTGACCAAGGTTGGCCACGTGGCGCGAGGGGAGCGGTCGGATCCGCTGTTTGGTGTTCTGGGACACGTGTCGGTGCGTGGAGCGGGTTGGACGGTCGTGCGGTCCGACCGGATCGCGTGCGGGGAGTGGGCCGGGCCGGGCCGAGTTACTGTGCGCGCCCGAAAGTGTGGGCCGGGCCGCACTGTTTGCGCCCGAATCTTTCGGGCGCCCGGAAAAAAGGACCCATTGGTCATTTTGGAATTCTTTTGAGTGGGCCTATTTATACCCCCTCCTCTCCCTCTTTCTCACCTTTTTCCGAGCTTTAGAGAGGGAATGAGAGGGAGAGATCTATATGAAAGTTGTTCCCCTTGGTGCCCTTGATCTCTTGGTGGATTCTCAGAATATCTGGAAGCTCGGCAACGGCGATAACATTTTTACAGTTCGCCTCGGTTTTCCCCCATTTTGGCCCATTACCGTCGCAGATTATTCAAAAATTCACTGTGAGCAAACCAGGAGGAGTTTTTGGACGATTTCTTCGACAGCGTGTTCCTAAGAGGTAAGGCTTCGATTTTCGTGTTGATCGCTTCGCTCCGTTTCGCACTTTTGGCACGTTTCCCGAGGCATCTTTGACCCCCATTTTTCTGTGGTGGATTTTGGACAGCACCAACTTGCCGATTTTATATCTCGGCCTAGGAACATCGGATCGAGGCGATTCAAGAGTCGATTTTGATCTACTCGTCGCGAGGAACACAGTGGTGATTTTTCTGGGATTTTAGAAATTGTTTCGAAGGTGATAATCACTGTTTTCTCAGTGAACAGTGCACAGTTTTAGCACAGTTTTCAGTGTGGTGTACCCCTCTTGCCGAATTTTTATCTTGACTTACCGATCTCAGTTTTGGGCGTACAAGGTACCGTTGCGAAGCTATCGACGCGAGGATCGCCGTGATATTTTTCTTGGAATTTTCTGGGCACTTTCTACAGGTGATAATTTAACAGTTCTGGGACTGTTGTTGTATGTATTTGTAAGAGCACTATTTGGGAGCCTAAGTGTATTTAGTGGACTTTGTGTTGTGCCAGGAGTGTTTCGGGTGTACTGTTCTTGTTGGAGCGCAGGATTGGAGTTTTTGGTATTTTCAGCTGTATGGACCCGGACAGTTAGCGCTTCAGGTGGGTGGTTGTTGCATGCCTCTACACCTGGCTTACTTACTAAGTTTATTAGAAAACCCCACTTTTGAGCATATTGATTGAATATTATGCATGATTGCCTGATATAAATGTGAGCCTATCATCTGAGATTAATTTTGTGAATATAGCATGTTGGGGACATTATGGGAATAATATTTCTGTTGGAACATGATCATTGGAATAATTTATTAGTGATGATTAATATGCTACACTAGCACCTAGATTTATGAAAGTGGATGAAATGATTAATCGTCAGGACATAATGACACATCAATGTGCGGGTGCCACTGTGAGAGTTATTATGGATCAGGGATTATTTACATGTGTAGTTGACCGATGATGTTAGTATGATGGACATATATATGTGGATTTATTATTTGTTACACCTGCAAAACTGTTATTTGCTATTCTCCATTTCTTATTGCCTGAGGACTTTTGCATGCTTATTTGGACATCTAGATAGGCCACTATTTTATTGCTACACTATCATATTGGGATTTGACTTAGGAGAAACCATGATTGCTTTCTTTCTCCTTTTTCTTTAGACTTTTGAGTCATGTTGCTCGGGTTCGAGCAGAGGTTTGGGATAGTGTAGCTGGGACCTGAGGGTCAGTGATAGAGTGTACCTGATGTTGGATTGTGGATTATTGCGGCAACCGCGGACAGTAGGCGGTTGACCAGATCTTGGTTATTTCACCCAATTGTGGGTTGGGGGTTATTGCGGTGACCGCGGACTTTGGGCGGTTGACCGGATGTTTACTATCGCATCAGATTGGGTATTAGATTTCTCTAGTGGATGGTTTTCCCACTTTTGAGTATTATTGTATCGGATCGGGGTTTCATTAGTGGACGGAGTTTCCCACTCTGATCATAGTCATGATCCAGTCCTGCTATTATGAGACAGTGGTTACAGAGATGCTTGATACAGCGATACTTTACTCGTGTGGGTCGCTCCCCTCGAGTGCCACTCCGGAGTAGGCTTTCCACGGTGCAGAGCGCCGGGCACCAGACTGGGTTCTTGAGTTCGACAGCAGAGCAGGCAGTACCAGTTTTACTGGTGACACTAGATTGGGTCTATTTAGCCAGATGTTGGTTCCTGGTGCATTCATACCGTCATTTCCTTCGGTATTGCATTTAGAGGCATACTTGTTGCGGTTTTCCCTTTTATTCAGTAGTTCTGTTTACAGCTTTACTACCTGCCCTTTTCTTGCCTCGAGTAGACTTAGTGGGTACGCCGGAGCTTGAGGCTTTACCCACAGGGGGAGGCTACTGGTTTACTAGTGGTTCTCACCCCCACTGTTGTTTCCTCTTCTTTTCCCCCCTGTTTTGCAGAGTCCTCTTTGGAGTTGCTGATCTTCGGTCGTTGTCCGGGGCGAGGGAGTCACGAGCTAGATCGTACCACCCGAGAAGTGTAGCTGTATCCCCTGGTTGGAGATTCCTCGTAGCTGTTGGCTGGTTTTACTATTCATCTGGAGGAGAGACTGATGTACTATAGCTTAGTTTATCTCCTTTTATAGTCGAGAGATGCTGTACTGAGGACATTGTATGATGATTATCTGTATTTGAGGGAATGGATATTGTACCTTATTTCATGATGTATAGTAATTGGATTTTTTTATTTTACAGCATTTTATTTCAGCTCTGATATTTGTGTAGCTATAGTACTATCTTTTGCAGGTTAGACGCTTCGCCTATGCGGGTTTTGGCATAGGTGGCGGATCTGTTGGCGAGCCCGGGTCGCAGTTTCGACCCCGGGGCGTGACACCTACCTCGGGAAAGAAAATCGAACCGAGCACCAACCTCGGAAAAGAAAACCGAACTGAGCACCAACCTCGGGAAAGAAAACGAAACCGAGAACCAACCTCGGGAAAGAAAACCGAACCGAGCACCTACCTCGGTAAACCACGCCGAGCACCTACCCCGACGGGTCGCACCGCTCACACCTTGGCGCCTCAAACCCCCACCTACGGGGGCCCCCACTACGTCACCTCGTGGGTATACACGGGTCATCGACCACTTTTCCGAAAAAGCACACCCTTTGCGGTGGCCAAACCGCGGGTGCGCGTGCTGCAGCCTCGAGCATCGTAACCAAGTACACAAAACGAGACCAACAATAATGAACCAAGTACCCAAAACGAAACCAACAATAATGAACCAAGTACCCAAAACGAAACCAACAATAATGAACCAAGTACCCAAAACGAAACCAACAATAATGAACAAAGTAATCAAAACGAAACCAACAATAAAAACCATAAACACTATTGACGTTAGTGCGGTTAAACGGATAATTGGAGATCATGAATAGCTTTCGAAACGTCCCACAATAAGTCTCGATCGAAAACCCACAACATGATAAACATGAACATAACGATAATGCGCAAAAAGGGATTCTAAGAGTGTACCCACATGAAGCGCGAAGAAGAAGATGATGCGGAAACTCCAGTTAAAACACCCCCCTTGTGCCCGAAGAGAACTACAGTAAAAATTATCGTTAAAAACATCGTCGCGATTAAAAACACTCAAAAACGGGGCGAAACGGGCCAAAAACGGAGCTTCTGGGCTCCTTTCCTGAAAGCTGGTGCACGAAACCAGGCGTGGACCGGGTCCACGACAATAGGCGGCCGCGGCGCGGGCCGGGAGCACACTGCAGCCGTGGACCCGTGCGGCATGGGCCGGGCCGTGCACGGGCTCGGGCGCGCACCGGGTTCACCGTTCCCCGCTGCGGCGCCGAGCACCGGGTGCACGCCTAGAGCGTGCACCGAGCGGCCTGGCGCACGCTTTCCGTGCGCTGGGTCTGCGGCCCCGGGTCACGGAGGCGTGCGTCGGGTGCACGCCGGTCTGGTGGACCGCGCGGCCTGGTGCACGCGTCCGTGCACCGGGTCTGCGCCCCCGGGCCGCGGGAGCATGCGCCGGGTGCACGCGGGCGCCGTGGACCGCGGCCTGAAAACCCCATTGTGAACAGTAACCGTCCCCGTTTTCGGCTCCGGTCGCGACCCCGCGACTCCGGCGACTGCGGCGACGACCCCGTGAACACGGCAACGGCGGCGGCGGCCTCCCGTTTAACCACGGCGGCGGCGGCCTCCCGTTCAACAACCCACGACATCGACAAAAGAAAACCTCAGACCGAAATTAAATGAAAAGACCCGAACCGCTTACCCCGTTTTCGCCGGAGGAGGAGGAAGAAGGTGGATCGTCCGCCCCTCGCTCGTTCGATCCTGCAGGAAGAGCGATTGTTCCTTCCCTCTCCCCGTCTCGCCGCCACGGTTCTTCACGCCCAATGTCGGATGGTGGAAAGAAGGTAGGAGGAGGGTTTGGGTTTCTCCCGCACTCATCAGAAGAGCCCTAACGCACGAACCCAAAGGGAAGAGAAGTAGGGAAAATAAGTTTAAATCCCCAAAATCAAAACTTAAACGATCGGGTGCGAACCAGCGGTCCAAATTTACCTCGAAAAACGTGCCGATCGCCCGCACGCCTTTCGATGCACCCGAAACCGCTAAAAACTTTGAAAAATTATTCTGGGAGGTTCCGGAGTCCGAATTCAAATCCGATCGCACCGCCGCTCATCATTTTGCGGCCCCTACCACCTAAAAATATCAATAGACCCCGACGATCAGCCCAAAAATTCTCGAATTTCAATCCCCTTCTCTAACAACTAAGAAGATCTAATTAAGATCAAAACGGAAAACCGGAGGGTCGAGGGACCACCACAGCAATAAAAAAAATCCACTGACATAAAAAGACGAAAAGTCCGATCACAGCAGGATCCCGTCCGATCACCTCGAAAAGTGTGCCGGCCACTTAGCACAGATTCTGATGCACCCCTCAAAGGCAAACGCTTTGATCCCCATTCCGGGAGATCCGTAAATCAGAATCCGAATCCGTTCGCTTTGCCGTCCTCCGTTTTACGAGCTCAAACGCAGAAAAATACCCGCGGTCCAGGCCAGTCCATCGCAGAAAACACCGTGAAAAGTTTTCCTAACGATCCCATCATAAGAAAAAGTATACACGGGCGAGGGAACGCCAGGACTCTACATCACTCACCACTTAAAAGAAGTTTCGTCCTCGGAACTTAATCCTGGCCCGCAACGAATAAATCTGGGTAGTACTCCCTCATCTTTGACTCCAGTTCCCAAGTCGCTTCACGTTCTTCCTGGTTGCTCCACAGCACCTTCACATGGGGGATAGTCCGGTTGCGCAATCCTTTCTGTCATCTCGTGCTGAGATCCGCACCGGTGTTCCGTCGAAGCTTAGGTCCTCTCTAGGCTCAAAACAGTGACCATCCATCACCCAAAACAAGTACACATGTTCGAAGCATATCTTCGAAAATCCAGATTGCTCGCTCGGATTGCCCGTCGGTCTGGGGGTGAAATGCCATGCAGAAGTGTGGTTTAGTCTCTAGAGCTTGTTGTAATCCTTGACAAAGGTTCGACACAAGCCGAGTGTCTCTAGCCCACGTCGTATGGATGGGTGAGAAAAGAGCCGACTTCGTCAATCGATCCACTGCGACTCAGACCGCATCGCGTCCTTGAACCTCTTCGTGTCACCCGGATGCGCCGCATAGGGAGCGCAGTGCGCCTCTGATAGTATCTCCTCCTTCAACTCTGGCTGCTCGGGTAAACAAATTCACCCTCGAAAACATATTGCGCCGTTCGCACCCGCAGAAAAGTCGCTTGCATGGTCCGGGGGGGAAACATGTCACGAACAAGCTATATCGGTGCGCCTGCCTTCTGACCCTCCGGGATTTCTCTAATAGGGTTGGCTTGATCAACAAGGAACAAAAGGTCGCGCGATCATATCGATCCCGCTAAGTACTCATGCTCATCGATTTCCCCCCCTTTGATTTGACCTTTCCTGCTCAAAACATCCGTTACTACACTTGCCTTTCCCGGGGTGATACTAAATGGACAAGCCGAGTCCTTCAGTAACTCCAACCAATGCTTCTGCCACAAAAACAAATCCTTCTGTGTGAACAAAACCTAAGACTCTAGCGATCCGAAAACACATCACGATGAACTCCAAAAGGTGGTGTCTCCAAAGCTTTAACACGAAGACGACTGCTGCCAGTTCCGGATCGCATGTTGGGCAGTTCCGCTCACATTCTCTGTGTTTCCCGTTGTTGACACACTGTGCCCCAAAAAGTCCACTTCGCGAAGTCAGAGCTCACATTCTTAAATTTAGCAAACAGCTTCTGGTTCCTGAGATTCCGGAGAAAAAAAATCCGTAAGTGCTCCTCGCAGTTGATGGGAGAGGTCATCAATCCCGGACTTGTTCTTCACTGTAACCCTATTTATCTCCCTGAAGTCGATGCGTAGGCGTAGGTTTCCGTTCTTCTTTCGCACGAAAAGCACGGGTGCACCCCAAGGCGACACACTCGGTCTGACGAACCCTTTATTCAGAAAAACTCCTTGTTGTGCCTTAGATTCCCTCAGTCCCGCGAAGCCATTCCGCAAGGCGCCTAAGGGATAGGTTGCGTGTCTGGTAGAAGCTCGAAAGAGAGGGTGACCTCCCATCCGGGGGTATTCCCGGCAATTCAGTCAAGGGGATGTCAGAAGAACCCTTACAACGGGGTGTCAGAGAACGATGCAAAGGGTCGAGTCGCAAGGCTCACTCAAACCAAGTAGCTATACATCCGCCGGACACCTCGTGAACCCGTCCATGCCCAGCACCTCGTCGTATTCCTGCTTCCCGACTCGGAATTCCCAGTCACGACGCCACCGGTCCGCACACCACCTACACAACGCCCTCACTAGGCTCCAAGCGGTGCCAACAAAATAGGCTGGGTTACTAACTATCATAAATTCTCCCCTGAAGACAACGAACTCACCTGTCACCAACACGGACTGCTCCCTCCCGTCACCGACACTGGACACATCCACCCGTCACCAACACGGGCCACAAGCTGGGAGCATAACCACCATCCCGGACCACTCGTTCCGACTATCCGCCCTACCGAGGCGACGGTCGAAACTAACGTTAGGTTTCAGCTCTAAGACCTACCACCAAGTCTACCCCACAGAAAGGGCCGCGTACAGGGCCTCCTAGCCGAAGGTGACCAGTGCCAAAACTCCGAGTAGTCGCCATATTCCCCCCCCCCCTTGACTCACACCTGCCCCAAAAGATCACCATCCACAACGCTCCCAAACCAAGCCTCAAGGCTATGCCTTAGTCACGGGAAGCTGGCGACAAAACCCACAAGGTAGGGTCCTACCTCCGGCCTGCCACCGCCGGGGTGCGACGCTCTAATTGCCACTATCTCTCGGTCCCAAACCGTTGCCCCCCCCAAGTACCGGGCACCGAATAGAGCGGTAACCTCCCAGACCAACAGTGACACTCCCAACTAGAAGAAAAACCTAAGCTCTATGTCCATTCAACAAAGACCTCCAGGTGCCGAAAACGAGCCCAAACGAAAAAGATTTGCTAGCCCCGGTGGTCTCCCTTTCTAACACAAGGGAGCACCCCGAGACCCCATCTCGACGAACTCTACAACCATCGCAGTGCCTACGGTAAAAAGCCAAACTATGGGTAACAATCATAGGGAAAGAATCCTCATTCCCACCCGTACCTTGCCCATGGTGCAAAAGGTATCGACCGACTACCCGCTGTAACTTAACACCAGAAGACCCAGGAGGTACAAGTTTAGACAAACGGCTATCCGGTTACCCATGACCGACAGACGGCCAACAAACCAACAACCACCGGTGGGTTGTGCTACCACCTGAGCTGAACCGGAAAACAAAACTCAACAGTCCCCGCACTCTCGCATCACTACGCAATTATACCCTGATCATTTCATTAGTTAGTAGCCAGTGGTAATGTGCTCCAGTGGATGTCGGACAGCGACTACTGTGGTTAAAGCTGTTTCTCTCTGATACCATCTTAATCTGTCACGCCCCGGGGGTTTCATTAAGCGAAAGACGACCTCTGAAAAGATTTGAATTGGCGTATATGTTTTTTTTTTTTGAAACCAAACTCCCCGGTGCGTGCCCAGACCCGCCGCATATACAAATTCACTCTGCGGACGGGCAGAGTCTCCTTTGTATATGCACGGCGTCCCGAATACAATAACCATGCAACCGTCACTTTAACCACACTAGTTCAACAGTCGGATACATACTATTAATTTTCATAAGTAATAACGAGGCCAACAAGTTTTGAAAGGATAAATCCACAAGTTTTAAAACGATGCCCGCACGGCATCCAGGTTTTTCAAAACGTTTTCTCGAAATCCATAAATCCACAGGGTTTTGAAATGGTGCCCACACGACACCTAGATTTTTAAAACAGTTTTCACAATTCATAAATCCACAGGGTTTTAAAATGGTGCCTACACGACACCCAGGTTTTTTTAAAACAGTTTTCGAAATATTTTCTCTTTCTTTGGTAGTTTAAAAATGGCCAGTCGGGAAAGCAAAACGACCACCCACGAAGGTAATAAAAGATAGTCCAACATCCACATCGACCCCACAAGGGTATCGCAATCCACATAGTGAGCTACTACTAAGTAATGAAATGAGCAGAAGAGGGATACATACAGCCTATGGTTTCGAAGGACCAAAAGTACTCCTGTCACGGCCTCACCGTCGCCCTCGCTCTCACTCCCGAAGGAACCTGTCACAGAGTGGGAAGTCAGCGACACAATGAAAGAGATGAAATGCAGGGAGACTGTAACTAAAGCAAACTGCAAGAAAACCAGCGTGACCGCCCTCTGCACCGTGCGATCGATGATGTCCCCTCCCCCTGCAAAACTTGAACCGAGCACCTGCCTCGGCAACCCAGACCGAGCACTAACCTCAAGAAGGAAAACCAAACCGAGCACCAACCTCGGGAAAGAAAACCGAACCGAGCACCAACCTCGGGAAAGAAAATCGAACCGAGCACCAACCTCGGAAAAGAAAACCGAACCGAGCACCAACCTCGGGAAAGAAAACCGAACCGAGCACCAACCTCGGAAAAGAAAACCGAACCGAGCACCTACCTCGGGAAAGAAAATCGAACCGAGCACCAACCTCGGAAAAGAAAACCGAACTGAGCACCAACCTCGGGAAAGAAAACGAAACCGAGAACCAACCTCGGGAAAGAAAACCGAACCGAGCACCTACCTCGGTAAACCACGCCGAGCACCTACCCCGACGGGTCGCACCGCTCACACCTTGGCGCCTCAAACCCCCCACCTACGGGGGCCCCCACTACGTCACCTCGTGGGTATACACGGGTCATCGACCACTTTTCCGGAAAAGCACACCCTTTGCGGTGGCCAAACCGCGGGTGCGCGTGCTGCAGCCTCGAGCATCGTAACCAAGTACACAAAACGAGACCAACAATAATGAACCAAGTACCCAAAACGAAACCAACAATAATGAACCAAGTACCCAAAACGAAACCAACAATAATGAACCAAGTACCCAAAACGAAACCAACAATAATGAACAAAGTAATCAAAACGAAACCAACAATAAAAACCATAAACACTATTGACGTTAGTGCGGTTAAACGGATAATTGGAGATCATGAATAGCTTTCGAAACGTCCCACAATAAGTCTCGATCGAAAACCCACAACATGATAAACATGAACATAACGATAGTGCGCAAAAAGGGATTCTAAGAGTGTACCCACCTGAAGCGCGAAGAAGAAGATGATGCGGAAAACTCCAGTTAAAACACCCCCCTTGTGCCCGAAGAGAACTACAGTAAAAATTATCGTTAAAAACATCGTCGCGATTAAAAACACTCAAAAACGAGGCGAAACGGGCCAAAAACGGAGCTTCTGGGCTCTTTTCCTGAAAGCTGGTGCACGAAACCAGGCGTGGACCGGGTCCACGACAACAGGCGGCCGCGGCGCGGGCCGGGAGCACACTGCAGCCGTGGACCCGTGCGGCATGGGCCGGGCCGTGCACGGGCTCGGGCGCGCACCGGGTTCACCGTTCCCCGCTGCGGCGCCGAGCACCGGGTGCACGCCTAGAGCGTGCACCGAGCGGCCTGGCGCACGCTTTCCGTGCGCCGGGTCTGCGGCCCCGGGTCACGGAGGCGTGCGCCGGGTGCACGCCGGTCTGGTGGACCGCGCGGCCTGGTGCACGCGTCCGTGCACCGGGTCTGCGCCCCCGGGCCGCGGGAGCATGCGCCGGGTGCACGCGGGCGCCGTGGACCGCGGCCTGAAAACCCCATTGTGAACAGTAACCGTCCCCGTTTTCGGCTCCGGTCGCGACCCCGCGACTCCGGCGACTGCGGCGACGACCCCGTGAACACGGCAACGGCGGCGGCGGCCTCCCGTTTAACCACGGCGGCGGCGGCCTCCCGTTCAACAACCCACGACATCGACAAAAGAAAACCTCAGACCGAAATTAAACGAAAAGACCCGAACCGCTTACCCCGTTTTCGCCGGAGGAGGAGGAAGAAGGTGGATCGTCCGCCCCTCGCTCGTTCGATCCTGCAGGAAGAGCGATTGTTCCTTCCCTCTCCCCGTCTCGCCGCCACGGTTCTTCACGCCCAATGTCGGATGGTGGAAAGAAGGTAGGAGGAGGGTTTGGGTTTCTCCCGCACTCATCAGAAGAGCCCTAACGCACGAACCCAAAGGGAAGAGAAGTAGGGAAAATAAGTTTAAATCCCCAAAATCAAAACTTAAACGATCGGGTGCGAACCAGCGGTCCAAATTTACCTCGAAAAACGTGCCGATCGCCCGCACGCCTTTCGATGCACCCGAAACCGCTAAAAACTTTGAAAAATTATTCTGGGAGGTTCCGGAGTCCGAATTCAAATCCGATCGCACCGCCGCTCATCATTTTGCGGCCCCTACCACCTAAAAATATCAATAGACCCCGACGATCAGCCCAAAAATTCTCGAATTTCAATCCCCTTCTCTAACAACTAAGAAGATCTAATTAAGATCAAAACGGAAAACCGGAGGGTCGAGGGACCACCACAGCAATAAAAAAAACCCACTGACATAAAAAGACGAAAAGTCCGATCACAGCAGGATCCCGTCCGATCACCTCGAAAAGTGTGCCGGCCACTTAGCACAGATTCTGATGCACCCCTCAAAGGCAAACGCTTTGATCCCCATTCCGGGAGATCCGTAAATCAGAATCCGAATCCGTTCGCTTTGCCGTCCTCCGTTTTACGAGCTCAAACGCAGAAAAATACCCGCGGTCCAGGCCAGTCCATCGTAGAAAACACCGTGAAAAGTTTTCCTAACGATCCCATCATAAGAAAAAGTATACACGGGCGAGGGAACGCCAGGACTCTACAAGTAGCAAGAAAGACGGTTTCCAGAAAAACAATAGTTCGGGATCCGGATCGAAGTTCCTAATCCGGATCGTTCATACAGTTTCACCAAACACCAACGTTCGGGATCCGGATTGCAACGCCTGATCCGGATCGTTCAAATACAAAGGTAAAACTAGTGTTCGGGATCCGGATCAAAGGATGCTGCGATCCGGATTGAACCAGTATATGAACGAACACCCTTCG
This sequence comes from Tillandsia fasciculata, assembly GCA_029168755.2. NCBI lineage: Eukaryota > Viridiplantae > Streptophyta > Magnoliopsida > Poales > Bromeliaceae > Tillandsia > Tillandsia fasciculata. Next base: position 36,579 of record JAQOTM010000198.1, read on the forward strand.
GGATCCGGATTGGAAAGTCTGATCCGGATCCTGAACATGTCCCATGTCCAGTTTTTGATTTTTATGCAATAAAAAATTCTTCCAAGTGTTTCTACACTACAAGAAGTATTCGGATCACCAAAAATCTTTAGTTAAACATACCTGATCCTTTTGAATTCTTCTTTCTTGAGATTGAGGTATATGATCCAAACTTCTTTCATCTTCAATCTTCAAGACTTAATACTTTCACGAAATACGCCAACTCAAATTCCGTAACAATCTCCCCCTTTGGCGGTTTCGTGACAAAACACAAATCCACTAAAGAAAATTCAAAAATGATATTTTTGTTGCTATCACCATACAACAAAAATTTACAATGGAGATCCAAAAATTTAAAATACATGAGATAAACTCCTAAAACAGACTCTAGACTTAGACATCTGTACTCTCTGCAAAAAGAAATCATTCTTGACAAAAAGAGATCGTTAGATACCTCAAGAATATTTAACATTCAAAACTTAACAGAGATAAAGTTTATTCTCATGATGACATTTAGTAATTCAGATATGTAATAAGCTAACAATCAAGCATTGACATATCTTTTAGGCAAAAAGATTCCAAATGTCATAACTTTGCTTTGTTAGTAATCAAACAACTTGTTAGTAATAATACATGCCCAAATAATTAGTCGAATAGTTAGTAGGACATGCAACAAATCACCAGATAAAAACCAAAAGTTGTAATACTTACCTTCCACCAAAGTCAAAGTTTGAGTTCGTTCAAAGTTCTCACACAAAGTTTTCTCTACTCTCTCTCCCCTTTTTGTCACAAACAAAGCCAATAATTACAAAAGAAAAGGAGAGTTAAAAGGTTTAAGACAAATCAAGAAACTTGAGAGTTGAAGGAAATAAAACAAACCAAGAACGTAAAAACCTGCAAAAGAAAAGATTAGACAAAAAATTTTATGCAGAATCGTCAGAGCTGATACACCCAAGCTTCTGAAACATTTTCTTGATCCGTTTGTTCATAGAAGCTTGTTCCTTCTTAACTTCTCTGACTTCTTTCTTGACTTCTTTAAGATCCTCTTTCATTTCAGCGAACTCAATAGACATGCGTTCTTGCTCGTTCGAGAGTCGCTGTTGTTCCTTAAAAATTGAGCTTACTGAAGCATCATCATCAGAAGTTGATGGAGGTGCTTGCTGTGTAGGTGGAACAGGAGGTGTAGAAGTTGTTGCTTGTGGTCGAGCTCTTTGTCGGGTAGGAGGAGATGGAGGATCATCTTGTTTCGTCGAAAGAGACTTCACAATTGTTGTCTCATTGATTGTGCCCAAACTGTACATATATGAGCTCGCACTTGTGTCAACTTTAAACTTTCTAAGGATGCGCATAATTATCATTGGATAGGGTAGTCTCTCTGTGGGGTGAGAATGTTCCACATAACGTGCCATCCTTGACCAAATGAGATAAGGAATATTCAAGTTTGCACCCATCGATGCGGCTGGGTTTCCAAGAAGATAAAGGAATAACATCCTGTCCCATCGAAGAACCTTCGTATTCATGTTGGGAAGAATGTTGTAGCAGACAATGAAGTTTATATACCGATACTCCGGTCGAAGCTCTTTTGAGAAAACAGAATTTTCGGTCGACAAAGTATCCGGAAGACAAATTCCATTTACAACCACTCTCCAGGAGTTGTCGTTGAAGCTTTGAGTTTTCAGGTAATGGAGTCCATCACTTCTGGCTTTCATTCCTAGCACTTCTCCAATCAATTGGGGTGTGACTTTGATCTTGATGTTTTTGACCAAAGTGTGAAATTCTCGACGTCCCTGATCTTGATCAACTAGACTTGAACCGTTCTGATAAAACATACGTACTGAGTGAGGACAATACCCAGTAGTCTCAGGGAAGTTGCATATGGGAGCAAGACCGGCCTGGTCAAACAAAGTCCCAAAGAATGTAGATCGTTCTTTCATCGGTTGAACATTGACATGTCTTTCGCCAATGCATTCCCTTTTCTCAAAATCTTTGATTCTTGCGGAGCTGATGAAATCCTGAGGAGGAGGCTGGCTAGCAATTGGTTCTTCAATTGAGATACCCCGAGCACTCCCTCTTTTTCTTGCAACACTCTTTCATTTTGTTCCGACTGGACTTGGATCCATAGGAGCTTTTCCTTTTTCTGCAGCAGTAGGTGGCGGCTTTGTCTTCGAAGCTTCAGCCGTTGCCTTCCCTTTGGAGACAACAGGGACAGTGTCCTCGACCTCAAGATTGTCCCAGTCAATAGAGTCCGTCTCCGTATCCGTCTCGGAGTCACTATGGGTCTTCTTTGTCTGCTTAGCCCTTTTTGGCTTGACAGTATTTTTGGCATGGACCATGGCAGTGAGAAGAAATATGATCCATGTAATCACCATTGCTGCAAAGTGCTTTTAAGAAAATTGAAATCCTGTGAAGAACAACTCAAGAACACATGAAAAATTGTTAATTTTGAAAAATTTGAAAAATTGTACCCACACAATCATAATCATGTAGAGAAGCCAAGAATCAAATCAGTTTTGCAAAAAGAATTTTAAAAATAGATCAATTGCATGATTTTCAAAAATTCCTATTATATGCCCTAAAACAGAATTTTTAGAAATCGAAGCCCAAAAATTCGTTAATCTTGAGAAAACCCAGCATATAATCAAAACTAATCTACTCAGAGTTCTTATTTCAAAAGAAATTTGACCAAAAACCATTCACAAACGAAAAAGATAGAGAAATTTCATCACGTTTTGGTGAAAATATAGAAAACCTGTGAAAAACCGAGATTTTGATCAATAAAACTTACTTGGAATCGAAGAACTTGAGTTAGGAAAGCTCCAAGATGGAAGATTTCTTGAGAGAGAAACTCTGGAGGCTTAAGAACAAAAGATTGTAGCAAAAGAAATCAAAACCCTCTTGTTCTTATCAAAACCCTAGCCGTGATCCGGATCGGATCGAGATTTCGATCCGGATCGGCCAGCCGCAGGAAAAAGCCTGCGTTCGGGATCCGGATCACTTAGTCCGATCCGGATCGGCTCCAACTTTTTCTCCAGAAAAATTTAGAAAAATTTCATAAAATCCAGAAAAAGTATGTAAGCACTTTAGCATATCAACTTTAAACAAAAATCATCGTTTCATACAACAAGAAATAGATTATACCAAATCTATCAAAAATACTCAAAAATGAAACGAAAATTTATGGAAATTAAAACTCTTAAAGTTGAACAACTTCAATCACATCTAACCTGATCTTATGCGTAATGCCTTTATCAAATCATCAATTTTGGTAAAGAAAATGAAATACCAAGATCAATAGATGTTTGAAATCCCAGATAAGTTAGATAATATATCTAGACAATCTGTTGAAGAGAGTGGCTCTTTGAGCATCTTTCATCAAAAATCCCACCTTATACCAACCTTGAAATTTGACAGAGTCAAGTATTTCAATATGCATTTCATCATCAATTTTTAAACACAAAAATTTGCTTTGCATACATGGGGTATTTTTTTTCTTTTCTCCATGTGGTGGTAGTTTTCACACTCCTCATTGGGATGTAACTCTTTCCACATCTTTTGAGCATTTTACTTTTCTTTGACTCCCCCTCAATTGGCTATCAATTATTTAATATATAAGGTATTCAACCAAAAATTGATCTCGCATTCATACTCGACTAAGCAATCAAATAAGATAATGACTATACCAAGAGATCATTGAGAGAGAAATTGACTTTGATCACTTAAAAGATGACTTAATTAACATAAATGATCATTGCAACATTGAAATATTATGATATCAAAAGCATAATAAATTTCTAAATGCGTGAAAAGATGCAATTAAAGTCAATTATGATCAATGCTCAATTAATGTCCTATGTACAAACATAGATGAAGAACAAAAACACAAAAACAAAACCTAACCTAAGCAAAAGTTTCAAAAGAGGTTATTTCAAGGAAAGCATTCCAATTGCTTTACGCAAATGAATAAAACGTTTTTGATCCAAAGGTTTTGTTAAAATATCAGCTAATTGATCCTCAGTTGAAATATATGAAAGTTGAAGGATATTTGATTCAACTAGCTCTCTAAGAAAATGATATCTAAGTTCAATATGTTTTGTTCTTGAGTGCAACACAGGGTTTTTGGAAATGTTTATAGCACTAGTGTTGTCACAAAAAATTGTTACCGAAGATGCTGAAATCCGGAAGTCGCTCAACACACTTTTCATCCAGATGAGTTGGGTTGAACAACTACCCGCTGAAATGTATTCCGCTTCGGCAGTCGAGAGTGCTATGCAATTTTGCTTTTTACTGTGCCATGCAACAAGGCAATGGCCAAGATAGAAGCATGCACCACTCGTGCTTTTCCGATCATCCACTGATCCTGCCCAATCGGCATCTGAGTATCCAACAATATCCAAACTTGTTCCCATAGGATACCAAATTCCGAAATTTATTGTACCTTTGATGTACCGGATGATCCTTTTCACCGCTTTCAGGTGAACCTCCTTTGGTGCTGATTGATATCTCGCGCAAATCCCAACACTAAAGGATATATCCGGGCGACTAGCCGTGAGGTAAAGTAGACTTCCAATCATACTTCGATACAGTTTCTCGTCTACATTCTCACTATGTGATTCACTTCCAAGTCCCTTGTGGCTAGTTCCCATTGGAGTCGGAAAATCCTTAGAATTTTCTAAATCAAACTTTTTGACCAACTCCATTGCATACTTGGATTGACACAAGTGAATGCCTTCATCATTTTGTTTAACTTGTAATCCAAGAAAATAAGTCAATTCGCCCATCATGGACATCTCAAATTCGCTTTCCATGGTCTCCGCGAATTTAGAAGCATCATTATCTCTTGTTGCGCCAAATACAATGTCATCGACATAGATTTGTGCTACAATGAAATTGTTTTGATAATGCTTCACAAAGAGAGTCCTGTCAGCTCCCCCTCGAGTATAGCCCTTCTCCAAAAGGTGCTTTGTCAACCTTTCGTACCATGCTCGCGGTGCTTGTTTCAGACCGTAAAGAGCCTTTTTCAAACGAAAAACATGGTTAGGTTGTTTATGGTCTACAAAACCTTTCGGTTGAGCCACATAAACTTCCTCATTTAAAAACCCATTTAAAAATGCGCTCTTAACGTCCATTTGAAATAATTTGATTTTAAAATGACAAGCTATCGCAAATAAGATACGAATGGACTCGAGTCTAGCTACAGGGGCGAAAGTTTCATCAAAGTCTATACCTTCTACTTGAGAGTAGCCTTGAGCAACTAACCTTGCTTTGTTCCTGATGATAGTACCATCCTCATTTTTCTTGTTCTTGAAAATCCATTTGGTACCTATCACATTGTGTTGCTTCGGAGGCTTCGTTAATTCCCAGACTTTGTTTCGCTCAAATTGATGGAGCTCTTCCTGCATTGCTTCAATCCAGTAGTCATCTTGAAGAGCTTCATCGACATTCTTTGGTTCGATTAAAGATACGTAGCAAGCGAATCCGCAAACCAATTGTCTCCGAGTTCTGACTCCTTCTTGTGGATCTCCAATGATGTTCGATTCAGGATGATCCTTGGAGATGCGTAACGTTTGAGGTAATGGAGTAGTCGGAGGTACTTGAGATGATTCCTGCACATCAGATAAACTTGAAGAACCGTTAGATGCATCATTATTATCGAAAGAATTGTTATTAGAAGATGCATTAGCAGGTGTATCATCATCAAGAGAGATATCGAGGGTAGATTTTTCAGATGCAAAGTGAAAAGCTTCATCTACTTTAACATTTATCGATTCTACGATCGTCTTAGATTCTAAGTTAAAAACTCGATATGCTCTACTGTTTGTAGAATAACCCAAGAAAATCCCTTCGTCACTTCGAGAGTCAAATTTTCCAAGATTTTCGCGGTCACGTAAAATAAAACACCGACTCCCAAAGATACGAAAATATTTGATATTTGGTTTTCTACAAAACCATAGTTCATATGGTGTATTTAAAGTTCCCGGGCGCAAATACACTCGATTAATTACATAGACAGCAGTGTTCACCGCTTCAGCCCAAAAATATAACGGTAGGTTCCGGCTATGAAGCATAACACGTGCCATCTCCTGTACGACCCTGTTTTTGCGCTCGACTACACCATTCTGTTGAGGTGTATAGGGTGCCGAGAATTCATGTTTAATGCCATTTGAAGTGCAAAAATCAATGAATTTTAGAATTTATGAATTCTCCACCTCTATCACTTCTAACACGAGTAATCTTTTCATTCTTTTCAATCATAATACGATGGCAAATCTCGTGAAAAGAATCAAAAGTATCAGCTTTCTCTTTTAAAAATGCTACCCAAGAATATCTAGAGAAATCATCAACCAATAAGAAAATATACCATTTACCTCCCAAAGATGGTTGACGAGTTGGCCCCATTAAATCCATGTGCAAAAGTTCCAAAGGCCGTTTTGTACCAATGTGGTTCAAGTTCTTGTGTGCAGTCCTTGACTGTTTTCCCTTTTGGCAACCGCCACACACAATGTTTTGTTCAAATGAAAGTTTAGGAACCCCCTTGACCACATCTTTGTTTGAAATTCTAGCAAGTTCCTTAAAGTTTATGTGACCTAGCCTTTCGTGCCAAAGAGTTTCATTTTTCAAAGAAGCTAGGTTACATTTTTCAGAAATTTTATGAGGAACTACATAACAATTGTTTTCTGATCTAACCCCTTTTAAAAAGAAAACATGGTTCTTGTCAGTTACAGTACATTCATCAGATGAAAAATTAACTGAATAACCATTGTCACAAAGTTGACTTATGCTTATGAGGTTAGTCTTAAGGCCATTAACAAATAACACATTATTTAGAACCGGGCCATCCGGAATAGCGATAGTTCCTTTTCCAACAATCTTGGAAGACCGACCGTCTCCGAAAACAACAAGTCCTCCGGAGATTTTCTCAAAGGTTTGAAAACAGTTTTTGTCACCGGTCATGTGACGGGAACACCCGCTATCCAGATACCAAGACGAACTATCATATGCATGCAAGGAGATATTGGTAACAAGACAAGGGAAAATTTCACCTTTGCGCACCCAAACCTTTTTGGAATGCGTCGGTAATGGTTGTGAAGTTATATGCCTAGGTGAAAGCGTCTTGTTAGAGCGATTGCTGCTCCTTGATGAAGTCGTCTTGCGCGGTGAACTACCAAGGCTCTTTTCCTTCAAATGATTTGCAATTGATTTCTGAGGAATCACCTTTGTGGTAGTCATTGCAAGAGGTGCTTGAGGTGAGCGTTTGGCTCCCGTCTTGCAATTTCTCCTTATGTGCCCTGAAAAGCCACAACGAAAACATACCTTAGTTCTTGACGATCCCAAAGAGGATGAAGTAGGCTTGTTGTCGTTGGTTGTCGTGAATTCCGGTGTCGGAGGAGGAGATACCGACTGAGGCACAAAAACTGTCCCACTCGAACTTGGACTGTCTCCAGTTTGAGTGTATCCGAGGCCGAACCGATTTGTTTGACCAAGACCAAGAAGCCTATCCAACTTACTCCTTCCTGAAGAGAATCGCTTTAAATCGTCCTTTAGTTGGAGTATGGTCTTTGTCATTTCCATTTTATCCCGTTGAGCCTCGTCGTAGAGCTTTGAGAAATGATTCGCTTTATCCACCATTTTTGTATGTTCTTTCTCAAGAAGCTCATTTTTCTCTTGAAGGGAAACATTTGCTTTGGCTAGATTATCCCTTTCCACTTCAAGAGCGTTTGAGAGAGAAGATGCCCTTTTTGCTTCTTCTTCGAGATCCTGCAATCTCCCTCTCAAACTCCGGTTTTGCTTTGCCAGTTTCTTTGAATCCCTCAAAAGCTTATGGTAGGCAAGAGCAAAATCTTCACCTTCAGAATTGCTCGATTCGTTGTCCGTAGCGTTCTTTTCAACATGGGAGGAGTTGGACAAGGAATCGGAGGTACTAGCCATCAAGCACATGAAGGGTGAAGAGGTGGACGCGTGGAATGCTGTCGCGTTGTCTTCTTCATCACTTGAGGATGACTCATTTGACGTTGAGTTGTCATCCCAGGTGACGACTTGCATCGCCTTCTTCTTTGCCGGATTCTTGTTGGGACACTCCGTTGCAATGTGGCCGTAGCCTCGACATTTGAAGCACTGTACTTGTCCCTCTGAACTTTTCTTATCCTTTGAGAAGTTCTCTTGCTTTCTTGACTTGTAACTTGAAGAACCCTTGCCTTTCTTCGACTTTCCGAAGGATGGAGTTTTGCTTGGATTACCCCTTCGAAAGTTGCGGCGAAACTTCCTTGTCAAGAGAGCGAGCTGCTTCTCAAAGTCCTCCATAGATAGGTTCTCGTCATCGTCTGAGGAGGATGAATCCGCGTCTTCTTCCTTTGTTGTTTTCAATGCATAACCTGAAGACTTAGAAGAGGATGCCTTTCCCGAAGAATAGTTAGTAGGAAATGTCATTTCATAAGTTTGTAAAGAACCAACTAATTCTTCTACACGCATTTCGTCCGGGTGTTTAATTGTTTCAATGGCTGCGACCTTCGGGCGAAATCGTTCAGGAAGAGTTCTTAATATCTTTCTTACAACTTTAAATTCTGGAATCTTCTCTCCCAAGTTAGCACATGAGTTTACGATGTCTTGCAATCGTGTGTAATAGTCAGTGAAAGATTCATTTTCTGCCATGAAATAGAGTCAAACTTGCTCGTAAGCATTTGCAGTTTCTGAATCTTCACAAGGTTAGTTCCCTCATGCGTAACTTGAAGAACATCCCAGATTTCTTTCGCAGTCTCACATGCCGAGACGCGAGAGAACTCTGTTTGTGACAAAGCATTAAATAAAGCATTAATTCCTTTGCCATTGTAAGAAGATGAATCTATCTCTTCCTTGGTCCATTTCGACCTAGGTTTTAAGGTGCGAACATCAGAAATAATTTCAGTTGGATTAGACCATCCTAATTCAATTGATTGCCACACCCTTTCGTCGATGGAAATTAAAAAGGCTTTCATCCGTACTTTCCAGTACGCATAATTTGTTCCATCAAAGAAAGGGGGTCGATTGATGTTTCCACCTTCAACCATTGTTTACAACCCTATTCCCGCTCTGATACCACTTGTTGGGTTATACTAATATGGATCTAAATAGGGAAAAAAACACCTAGAGGGGGGTGAATAGGTGTAAACAATAAACACTCAAAAAATCATTGCGCAATAAAACCCAATGCGGAAAAATAAATGAACACGCAAGATTTTTACGTGGAAAAACTCCAAACCGGAGTAAAAAACCACGGGACCGATAACACGGCGAAATCCACTAGAATTAACACACGTACAAGGTGATATAACGTACTCACAGACGACTCAACCTTTTACCATACGCTCCTAGTAGATCTTCTCCGCTCGCTCCACGACGCTTCTCGAATCCACGATCTGCGCCCAACGCCGAATCCTCAGCGTCCAACGTCGAGTCCACGACGTCCGACCGAATCCACGGTCTTCACCCAGTAGCACGCTTCGAATCCACGAACGTACCTCGCTCCGAATCCACGAGAGCGGTTGCACCTTGAATCCACAAGGCCACGCGAGTCCACGCGCCGATTTAGGGTAAATCGTTGTTTTTGGGTGGTGATGATCCGCCGAATACTTAGATTAGAAATAGATCGGAAATACCATCTAAGTATTCATTGATTTGATTCTACTCAAAATCTGAGTTTGGAAAACCTAGAATCAAATCAATCAATATAGATGAAGAAACATAGAATTAAATCTATTGATTTCCTTTCTTCTCTATATGTGGATTTTTTTTTTTCGGCCGTATTTTTCTAATATATTCGGATGCCCTAGAAAATGAATAAAGGGTCTATTTATAGGTTAGAGACCATTGGAAGAAGATAAGGATCAAAAACTTGCCTTTTCTGGAAATTTTACGGACGGCGATCCGGATCGGATTTCGGCGATCCGGATTGCAGTAGCAAGAAAGACGGTTTCCAGAAAAACAATAGTTCGGGATCCGGATCGAAGTTCCTGATCCGGATCGTTCATACAGTTTCACCAAACACCAACGTTCGGGATCCGGATTGCAACGCCTGATCCGGATCGTTCAAATACAAAGGTAAAACTAGTGTTCGGGATCCGGATCAAAGGATGCTGCGATCCGGATTGAACCAGTGTATGAACGAACACCCTTCGGGATCCGGATTGGAAAGTCTGATCCGGATCCTGAACATGTCCCATGTCAAGTTTTTGATTTTTATGCAATAAAAAATTCTTCCAAGTGTTTCTACACTACAAGAAGTATTCGGATCACCAAAAATCTTTAGTTAAACATACCTGATCCTTTTGAATTCTTCTTTCTTGAGATTGAGGTATATGATCCAAACTTCTTTCATCTTCAATCTTCAAGACTTAATACTTTCACGAAATACGCCAACTCAAATTCCGTAACAGCCGCCCGCGCATGCGGGCAGAGCGCCCGAGCGGGCCAGTCGCCGCGCAGGGCCGCCGCTGACAGGGCGCCCGTGCGGGTCTGACACCGCACGGGGCCATGTGCGCGTGCGGACAGCGCGGCAGCGCGGGGTCACCTCCGCCACTGTTTCCGACCCGGACCGCCGCCGTCGCCGCCGGATCTGAGAGCCTCGCTCCACGACGGAATCGGACGGTTTTCCTTCCCTATTAATTGTGTTTTTATGGGTACTGATTCCTTCCCGGCGGGATTTTGTAGGTTCGGGGAGCGCACCGAGACGCGGAGGAACCGAACGCTGATCGCAACGCGACGAGAAATGGTGGGTTTTATTTTGGGGCTTAGCGTCGGGTTTCCGGCAGTGGTATTTACTTTTGATTATACGTCTAATGGTGCTAACATGATAGTCGTTATGGTCCTTATTATTGAATGCTCTTGGTACTTTCGGTTACTATGCTCGAGGCTGCAGCACGCGCACCCGCGGTTTGGCCACCGCAAAGGGTGCGCTTTTTCGGAAAAGTGGTCTATGACCCGTGTAAACCCACGAGGTGATGTAGTGGGGGCCCCCGCAGGTGGGGGGTTTTGAGGCGCCGAGGTGTGAGCGGTGCGACCCGTCGGGGTAGGTGCCCGACGTGGTTTACCGAGGTAGGTGCTCGGTTGGGGTGCCGGGGCAGGTGCCCGGATTAGGTTATGCAGGTGTGCATGGTTTTTCCCTTTTTGGGAGGGTGGTTGATCCGGATAGTTTACGGTTGGATGCATTTTCTTTACCCTGCTTTCCTTATCATTATTATTGTGTCGCTGACTTCCCACTCTGTGACAGGTTCCTTCAGGAGGGAGAGTTAGGCGACGTTGAGGCCGAGACAGGAGTTTTCGGGTCCATGGAGACCCCGGACTGTATTTTCTCTCCTTTCTTTCGCATTTCATTTATTATTTGTAGACTACTGTGTAGTTCTCGATACCCTCGTGGGGTCGGTGTGGATGTCGGCATACTTCTATTTATTTGTTGAGTTTCTTTTCCTCTCTCTCTGCTTGGCCGCTTTAAAAAAAAAAAAAACAAAACAAAAAGGATTGCGAAAACCGTTTTCAAAACTTGGCTGTCGTGTGGGCACTGTTTTCAAAACCCTGTGGATTTATGGATTTCGAAAATGGATTTCAAAACTTGAGTGTCGTGTGGGCACTGTTTTAAAAATCATGTGGATTTATGTTTTTTGACACTGATTTAGAAATCTGGGTGCTGGGTGGGCGCCGTTTTCAACAACTGTGGATTTATCCTTTCAAACTGATTGGCCTTGAGAATTATTCAGTTATGTATATGTATGTATGTTAGAAACTGTTGTGATTGAATAAATGACTGTGGTTGGATGTTGTACTAGCCGCGACGCCGTGCATATACAGAGGAGACTCTGTCCGTTTGCAGAGCGATTCTGTGTATGCGGCGGGTCTGGGCACGCACCGGGGAAAAAGGATTTTCAAAAAAAAAAAAAAAAATTTATCCGCAAAACAAATCCTCTTTTCGTTGATTGTTTTCGCTGAATGAAACCCCCGGGGCGTGACAACACTCGTGTCAGGGGGACCGAGTGGAGTCTGGTAGCTGTGTTTAGACCAGTGCTAGTATTGTTGGGAACCGTTTGGGGATTGACGGTGGTCCTGTGGCCTTTGTGAGTTGTTGACCATTGTGCGAGAGGCTTGGTGATCTTGAGTTTATCCGTTCTGAGAGAGAGCGTGGATTTGACTATAGCCTGCATGAGCCACTACTCGATAGCGAGTTAGTCCGTTTGGACGCGCTACGTAATTCCTGCCCGTCAGCGGGAGGTGGTTGTAGGTGGGCGCAGATTTGACTGGACCCGATGTGGCAGTCAGCTCGATTAGGTCGATTGAGCACCTCGTGTGCGAGTGTTGCATATCTTTATTCGAGTTTCTCCCCATTTGAGGATTTAGAAAGAGGCATGGTAGCTGTTGATGTCACGCCCCGGGTGTAAACCAGAACCCGGGCCCGTCTACAGATCCGCCGTGCATGCGGTATTTCCCACATACACGAAGCGTCGGTAACCTGCTCAGATAAAAGAAATAATAAAAAAGCATAATAATCAGAGCTAAACTAAAACTACTGTATCTCAGACAGAAGCTGGAAGTAAAAGAGTACAACAGTGAAATAAAATACAGATGTCTCTCCCAGCTCACCACTAAAAATACAAACAGCTGGCAGAAGCCAGACCCAAAAAGAAGTAAAGAAAAACTGTCTGAGAAGACCAGGTACCCAAAATGTCCAGCTACAGCCCTCGGGTGGCTCTCTAACTAGTCCGCAATCTGCTTACCTCGATCAGTTGCTGACGGCCCAGCAACTCCCGCAGAGGACTCTGCAAAACAAAGGGGAAGAAGGAAACAAGAAAGATAATGGGGGTAAGTACTACTATAAACAGTAGCCTCCCCTAGTGGGTAAAGCCTCAGCTCAGATATGCCCACCAGGTGATCAGAGGCAAAAGGGGAAAGAAGAAGAAATGGGGGTGCAGATAAATGAAGCAACTGATAATATGCTATCCCTAATATGCCTCTACATGACCAACCAATCAGGGTGGAGAAAGTGATGCATCAGGATCAAGAAGCCTGTCAAAATGACCCAATCTGACAGCCAGTGAACACTGGCACTGCCTGCTCTGCTGTCGAACTCAAGAAACCAGCATGGTGCCCGGCGCTCTGCACCGTGGAAAGCCTACTCCGGAGTGGCACTCGAGGGGAGCGACCCACACGAGTAAAGTATCACTGTATCAAGCATCACTGTATCAAGTATCTCTGTAACCACTGTCTCATAATAGCAGGACTGGATCATGACTATGGTCAAAGTGGGAAACTCCGTCCACTAAAGAAAGCCCGATCCCCAAAACACCCAATCTGATGCAATAGTAACAACCCGGTCAACCACCCAAGATCCGTGGTCGCCGCAACACCCTGTCATACACCCAACCTGCCCCAAAACCCCAATACCTGACTACACTGCCCAACACCCGCTCGAACCTGAGCGACTAAGCCGCAAGTGTCAACAATAGGAGAAGAAAAGAGTAAATGCATGGTTTCTCCTAAGTCAAGTCCCAAAAATAGTATAACAGCAAAAGATGGCATAATTAAGTGACCAATTTAATCATGCATTGTCTCAATATTTTGTCCATTTTCCAAGAATAATCAGTTTAGAGAATAAAGGCTAAAGTGACAGTCACATATGAACAATCATCCATTTTGCAGTCCTCAATTTATATTCTGCCCCTAAACATGCAGTCTAGAGTAATTAAGCGATTAAATCAAGTGATCATTCTAACAATAATTTTTCATGGATCAAGTAACCAATAATTTGCTCCCCAAGCATGCAAATCTACCAATCAACACATTTAACATCATCAATTCAGGGGTACTCTGATATTCCTAGTGGGCATAACAAAGGAGAGGAGTACAACAACCACCCACCTGAAGTGCAACTGTCCAAGTCCGTACAGCTAGAAAATACCAAAACTCCAAATCCTTGCTCCCACAATTTAGCACACCCGCAATACTCCTGGTACAATATAAAGTCCACTAATTACACTAGGCTCCCAATTATAGCACTTATAACCACATACAACCTCGAATTCTAAACTGTTAAATTATCACCTGCAGAAAGTGCCCAGAAAATTCCAAGAAAAATATCACAGCGATCCTTGCGTCGATAGCTTCGAAACGGTACCTTGCACGCCCAAATCGGAGTTCGGTAAGTCAAGATAAAAATTCGGCAAGGGGGTACACTCATACAAAAATCTGTGCTAAAACTGTACACTGTTCACTACGAAAACAGTAATTTTCACCTCGAAATAAATCTCACAAAAATCCAATAAAAATACGAGCGCGTTCCTTGCGATTCGTAGATGAAAAAGTTGTATAAGCTCGTTTCCGTCTGACGCTCGTGCGCAAAGATATGGCCAAAATACCCCGCTGCTGTCAAGGAAGTCCACACAGAAAATGGGGTCACAGTTTGCCTCGGGATCCGTGCCAAAACCTCGAAACGGGAAAGTGCGACCAAAACGAAAGATGAAGTCCTACCTCTTAGGAGTCTGCCGGTGCAAGAATCACAGCAAAATGATCTCGGGGTAGCCCAGGGGAGCAAAAACACTATCGCTGCGCCGAAGAAGAACACTAGAAAGCGACGTCGCGCCGCACCGTAAAATGGGGAACCTCGGGATTCGTGCCTCCTAAAATCTTGAAAGTTGGCAGGAAGATCAAGGGTGAAGAGGTGAACAATTTTGCTTAAGGGAGCTCGGGGAGATCTTGCACAGGTTGGGAGAAAAAGCTCTGTGAAATGGGCTCGGGCTGCCTTTAAATAGGCTGAGGGAAACAATTGGGATAATTCCCATTGTGTCCGAGAATTCGGGCGCCCGGAAATTTCCGGGCGCGCACAGTGCGGCCCGGCCCAGGATTTCCGGGCGCGCACAGTGCGGCCCGGTCCACCACGCGGCCCAGTTCACTACTCCCCCGGGCCCCGCTGCACCCGGTGCACCTGCGCCCGCAAATGGCGACGCGCCACGTGGCCCGGCAAACCGTGCACCACGCACGTCGCGCCGTGGACCGCGCACGTCGCGGCTGACCCGGGCCGTACGGCCACCTGCCCCGCCGTACGGCCACCTGCCCCGGTCAATCAACTCCACCGATTGCGTGGACCGGGAGCACAACACCGGACCAAACACCTCACGCCACGTGTCCACCCGGTCTACCGTGCACCCGGGCCCAAATTCAGTGGACCGCGCCTGCTGCGCCGGCCAACCGGAAAACGCCACGTGGCCCGCCCCCGGTGCACGACCTCCGCGGTGGACCGCGCGCCTGCCCGCGCCGCGTGCCGCCGCCTGCCGCCTGCCCGAGGCCGCGCCGCCGCCGGCCGCCGCCGGCGATCGCCGGAGACACTGTTCCGGCGTGAACAGTAACCGCCAACCCAAAAACATCAAGCAAATAGCTCATCTTGACCGTTTTCGCGCGCTGATTCCAAAAACGACGTCCGTTTCGCCAAAATCCGCCTCCAAAATTTGCCGGAGGCTCCCGCAACACCAAAAACTGCCAAAACTTCCGGGAGCCCGCTTTTGGGCATCCGGACTCAGAATTAAGCAAACAAAAAGCCATTTTCAAGCGTTTTTCCGCGCTGAATCCAAATCCACCCTCCGTTTGGCCAAATTCCTTTTCTAAAATTCGGCAAAAGCAGCCGAAGGCCAAAACAGCCAACCAAAGCTCACAGGGTCCATCTGTGGCATCCCTTTGATGCACTATGGGCCAGATACACCATCAACAGGTGTTTGCATAGTGGATTCATGGGAAAAAGCTGTAAGGAGTTTAGGGGCCCTACATCCTCCCCCACTAAAAAAAAGTTTCGTCCCCGAAACAAAGAAAACAGAACAGACGTACCTCAACCAGAAGTCTCGAATAAGAAGGGGTAGGCATCTCTCATATCTGTTTCCAGCTCCCAAGTAGCCTCTTGCTCCTCATGATTGCTCCACAAGATCTTCACATATGGAATGGCCCGATTGCGCAATTCCCTCACCTCACGAGCAAGAATCCGCAACGGGCGCTCCTCGTAGACCAAGTCCTCGCCGATCTCCAACGAAGTGAAGTCAATCACGTGCGACGGGTCAAAAACATATCTCCTCAGAGCTGAGACGTGGAAGACATCATGAACTCCGGCCAGGCGTGGGGGTAAGGCAACTCTGTATGCCACAGGACCAACTCTGTCAAGTACCTCAAAGGGTCCAATAAAGCGGTAACTGAGCTTTCCCCGTACTCCAAATCTCCGGACCCCTTTCGAGGGCGAGACCTTCAAGAAGACATGATCACCAACCTGAAACTCCAGGTCTCGCCGTCGAGTATCTGCGTAGCTCCTCTGACGACTCTGGGCTGTCTCAAGATGCCGGCGAATAATCCTGACTTTTTCCTCTGCCTCCAAAAGTAACTCCGGTCCCAAAGTCCTCCTCTCACCCACGTCACTCCAATATAAGGGAGACCGACACTTGCGTCCATACAACGCTTCAAACGGAGCCATCTGGATGCTCGCCTGATAGCTGTTGTTGTACGCGAACTCAACCAAAGATAAGTGCCGGTACCACCCTCCTCCAAAATCCATAACGCACGCTCTCAGCATATCCTCGAGGGTCTGTATGGTGCGTTCTGACTGTCCATCGGTCTGTGGGTGGAAAGCGGTGCTAAACCTGAGCTGAGTCCCCAATGCAGAATGCAAACTCCCCCAAAAGCGTGATACGAATCTCGGGTCTCGATCTGACACAATCGAAGCAGGTATGCCGTGAAGCCTCACTATCTCATCCAGATATAACTGTGCCAAATGCTCCAGTGACCAAGTCATCTGAACTGGTAAGAAGTGCGCCGACTTGGTGAGTCTGTCAACAATAACCCAGATCGCATCTGCCCCGCTCTGCGCCCTCGGCAATCCAGTGACGAAATCCATAGTGACGTGGTCCCATTTCCACTCGGGAATTGGAAGACTCTGCAACTTGCCAGCAGGAACGCGATGCTCTGCTTTCACTTGCTGGCAAGTTAAACAGTGAGCTACGAATCTCCCAATGTCCCGCTTCATTCCGGGCCACCAAAACTGTGCCTTGAGGTCCTTATACATCTTAGTACCTCCAGGGTGGACGGTATAAGGTGTATAATGGGCCTCCCTCAAAATCTGATCTCTAATCTCCTGATCCATAGGCACACACACTCGGTCCCTGTACCGCAGTACTCCCGAGCTATCCACAGAAAAATCCCCTGTCTGATCCGCCTGAAGCTGCGTCCTGATCCTCGTCAAGTGGGGGTCCTCACTCTGAGTGTCCCTGATCCTCTCCAACAGAGTGGGCTGCAAGACCATAGACATGAGTCTAGCAGAGACCCCAGGGGATACTACCTCCAACTGTAATCGCCTCATCTGCTCGACCAACGGCGCCTGCTGCGAGATCAATAAGCTCAGACTCGTCCTCCTGCTCAAAGCATCCGCCACAACATTGGCCTTGCCGGGATGGTAAAGGATACTCAGATCATAATCCTTTAACAGCTCCAACCACCGGCGTTGCCTCAAATTCAGCTCCTTTTGGGTGAACAGATACTTCAAGCTCTTGTGATCAGTATATATCTCGCAATGCTCACCATACAAGTAATGCCGCCACAGCTTCAGAGCAAACACCACCGCTGCCAGCTCAAGATCATGAGTAGGGTAATTTTTCTCATAGTCCTTCAATTGCCGTGAAGCATAGGCAATCACCCTACCCTGCTGCATCAACACACACCCCAGACCACTATGTGAGGCATCACTGTAAATCACAAATCCTTCCCCATAACTGGGAGGGCAAGGATTGGAGCGGTCATCAATCTCTGCTTCAGCTCCTCAAAACAGCTCTGGCAAGTCTCGCTCCAAACAAACTTAACTCCTTTCCTGGTCAGACGAGTGAGGGGAGAGGAAAGCTTCGCAAAGCCTTCCACAAAACGCCGATAGTAGCCCGCCAAACCAAGAAAGCTCCGCACCTCGGTGATAGTCGTCGGCCTCGGCCAATCTCGAATAGCATCCACCTTGGCCGGATCCACCGCCACTCCAGCAGCTGAAACAACATGACCCAGAAAGGCGACCTCCCGGAGCCAAAACTCGCACTTTTTGAACTTAGCATACAGCTTCTTCTCTCGCAGAAGCTGTAGCACGGTCCTCAAGTGCTCCTCGTGCTCCAGATCACTCCGGGAGTAGATCAGAATATCATCTATAAACACCACCACAAACCGGTCCAAAAACGGCTGAAATATCCTGTTCATCAAGTCCATGAATGCGGCAGGGGCATTTGTCAACCCAAAAGGCATCACAGTAAACTCATAATGCCCGTACCGCGATCTGAAAGCCGTTTGGAGATGTCCTCGGCCCTCACCCTCAGCTGGTGGTAACCGGACTGCAGATCAATCTTCGAGAACACCGACGCTCCCTGCTGCTGATCAAACAAATCATCAATCCGGGGGAGGGGATACTTGTTCCGGATGGTCACTTTGTTCAATTCCCTATAATCCACACACAATCGAGTGACCCATCCTTCTTCTTCACAAACAACACAGGCGCTCCCCACGGAGAAACACTGGGTCTGATGAAGCCCCTATCCAAAAGATCCTGAAGCTGGGCTTTCAACTCCCTCAACTCAGCTGGCGCCATCCTATAGGGTGCCTTTGAGATTGGTGCAGTTCCAGGAACTACATCAATCACAAACTCAATCTCCCTCTCCGGCGGCATCGTCGTCAACTCAGGGGGAAATACATCTGGGAACTCGCGGACAATAGAGATATCCTCGAGTCCCAGTGCCGCCGTAGGCACCTCCACCACAGTGGCCAAAAAGGCAGTGCAACCTCTGCTCATCATCCTCCTAGCTCTCGCCGAGGAAATGGTCGCTGCAAACAGCGAGCTCTGGCAGCCTCTGAAGATGAACTCCTCCTGTCCTGGCTCGCGAAGCGTCACCGTCCTCTCTCTGCAGTCGATAGTGGCGGAATACCGTGATAGCCAATCCATCCCTAGCACTACATCAAAATCCTGGAGCTGCTGCAAAACAAGCAAGTCTGCGGACAAAATCCAAGGCCCCAACTGCACTGGGCAAGCCGCACAACGCTCCACGACATGCAAACTATGATCAGGAATCCGAACCTCTAACCCATGCAATGATGCACATTCTACTAAAAGAAAGGAAGAGAAAAGCTCCAATAACAATAAGATACGATTCCTACCACCGGAAGTAAAACATACCTGCCGCAACCTGGTCAGCGATAGCAGGATCCTCCATCTGTGCTAAGCAATCATGGCCGCTCGACAATGGCTGTCTCTCACCAGATAAGCGGGATGGCGAAGATCGGTCTACCAGAAGATCTGTCGGTGAAGTTCCCGGTCGTGGCTGGGAAAAAGTAGGAACAGTTGCCGAAGTGGGTGCTGCAGCTGTCCTTGCGGGGCACGTGGCTCGAATGTGCCCAGGCTGTCCACACTTGAAGCAACGACCCCACCTCAAGTCACATTTATCTGACGGGTGCTGCCCCCTGCAGAAAACACACCTACCTGACGATCGGGCCCGCCTCGGCTGCGACCCCTGCTGCTGCTGATGCTGCTGTCGTGGCCTCGATCTCTGCTGGGATGTGGTAGGGGCCAACGCCGAAGAAGGTACTACAAAGGTCGGAAGGGGGCATGTAGCTCGGATGTGACCTGGCTGTCCACATCTAAAACAACGACCATGCCTCAGCTCACAAGTACCGGCGGAATGCTGGCCCCCGCAAAAGTGCACCTTGCAGCCTGCAGGGGCTGCCTCAACTGTCGAGACCGTCTCTGAGAACCAGCCTGTCCATCAACATCCGGGGCTGGGCGTTTCCTCTCTAAACGCCGCTCTGAAGCCCTAGCTCTCTCTCCGACTACAGAATCACCCCTTTGCGCCAACAGCTGCTCCAAGCGCTGGTCCTGACAAAAGCTCCTTGCCACCAAATGGGTCACTATGGCCCGCAGTTCCCCCAGCTCGGCAGATGCGGCCTGCCCAGGCTCCTCAGGGGGAGTGGGGGTACCCTCGGCGGAAAAACGACGCCGGGACGACATCCTGCAACGAGAAACGACAAATCAGAAACAAATCCCCACACGACCCAATCTAGCGAAAGTCAAAGACATCCCCCTATTTCTGTAACTTTATGTTGTCTGCAGCCAACATAACGGTTCACAGAAATAGACTATGTCGATCTCTCTTCACTCACTGGAAGAGTTAACTATAAAAATCACCGACTTCCGCAAAATGTCACGCCACTCACGCCCTATCATCCTAGGGTCTGTCCAAAAGCCTAGGGTTTCCTAAGTCCCAACTGACCTATCCCTAAGCTCTGATACCAACTTAATCTGTCACGCCCCGGGTGTAAACCAGAACCCGGGCCCGTCTACAGATCCGCCGTGCATGCGGTATTTCCCACATACACGAAGCGTCGGTAACCTGCTCAGATAAAAGAAATAATAAAAAAGCATAATAATCAGAGCTAAACTAAAACTACTGTATCTCAGACAGAAGCTGGAAGTAAAAGAGTACAACAGTGAAATAAAATACAGATGTCTCTCCCGGCTCACCACTAAAAAAAACAAACAGCTGGCAGGAGCCAGACCCAAAAAGAAGTAAAGAAAAACTGTCTGAGAAGACCAGGTACCCAAAATGTCCAGCTACAGCCCTCGGGTGGCTCTCTAACTAGTCCGCAATCTGCTTACCTCGATCAGTTGCTGACGGCCCAGCAACTCCCGCAGAGGACTCTGCAAAACAAAGGGGAAGAAGGAAACAAGAAAGATAATGGGGGTAAGTACTACTATAAACAGTAGCCTCCCCTAGTGGGTAAAGCCTCAGCTCAGATATGCCCACCAGGTGATCAGAGGCAAAAGGGGAAAGAAGAAGAAATGGGGGTTCAGATAAATGAAGCAATTGATAATATGCTATCCCTAATATGCCTCTACATGACCAACCAATCAGGGTGGAGAAAGTGATGCATCAGGATCAAGAAGCCTGTCAAAATGACCCAATCTGACAGCCAGTGAACACTGGCACTGCCTGCTCTGCTGTCGAACTCAAGAAACCAGCATGGTGCCCGGCGCTCTGCACCGTGGAAAGCCTACTCCGGAGTGGCACTCGAGGGGAGCGACCCACACGAGTAAAGTATCACTGTATCAAGCATCACTGTATCAAGTATCTCTGTAACCACTGTCTCATAATAGCAGGACTGGATCATGACTATGGTCAAAGTGGGAAACTCTGTCCACTAAAGAAAGCCCGATCCCCAAAACACCCAATCTGATGCAATAGTAACAACCCGGTCAACCACCCAAGATCCGTGGTCGCCGCAACACCCTGTCATACACCCAACCTGCCCCAAAACCCCAATACCTGACTACACTGCCCAACACCCGCTCGAACCTGAGCGACTAAGCCGCAAGTGTCAACAATAGGAGAAGAAAAGAGTAAATGCATGGTTTCTCCTAAGTCAAGTCCCAAAAATAGTATAACAGCAAAAGATGGCATAATTAAGTGACCAATTTAATCATGCATTGTCTCAATATTTTGTCCATTTTCTAAGAATAATCAGTTTAGAGAATAAAGGCTAAAGTGACAGTCACATATGAACAATCATCCATTTTGCAGTCCTCAATTTATATTCTGCCCCTAAACATGCAGTCTAGAGTAATTAAGCGATTAAATCAAGCGATCATTCTAACAATAATTTTTCATGGATCAAGTAACCAATAATTTGCTCCCCAAGCATGCAAATCTACCAATCAACACATTTAACATCATCAATTCAGGGGTACTCTGATATTCCTAGTGGGCATAACAAAGGAGAGGAGTACAACAACCACCCACCTGAAGTGCAACTGTCCAAGTCCGTACAGCTAGAAAATACCAAAACTCCAAATCCTTGCTCCCACAATTTAGCACACCCGCAATACTCCTGGTACAATATAAGGTCCACTAATTACACAAGGCTCCCAATTATAGCACTTATAACCACATACAACCTCGAATTCTAAACTGTTAAATTATCACCTGCCGAAAGTGCCCAGAAAATTCCAAGAAAAATATCACAGCGATCCTTGCGTCGATAGCTTCGAAACGGTACCTTGCACGCCCAAATCGGAGTTCGGTAAGTCAAGATAAAAATTCGGCAAGGGGGTACACTCATACAAAAATCTGTGCTAAAACTGTACACTGTTCACTACGAAAACAGTAATTTTCACCTCGAAATAAATCTCACAAAAATCCAATAAAAATACGAACGCATTCCTTGCGATTCGTAGATGAAAAAGTTGTATAAGCTCGTTTCCGTCTGACGCTCGTGCGCAAAGATATGGCCAAAATACCCCGCTGCTGTCAAGGAAGTCCACACAGAAAATGGGGTCACAGTTTGCCTCGGGATCCGTGCCAAAACCTCGCAACGGGAAAGTGCGACCAAAATGAAAGATGAAGTCCTACCTCTTAGGAGTTTGCCGGTGCAAGAATCACAGCAAAATGATCTCGGGGTAGCCCAGGGGAGCAAAAACACTATCGCTGCGCCGAAGAAGAACACTAGAAAGCGACGTCGCGCCGCACCGTAAAATGGGGAACCTCGGGATTCGTGCCTCCTAAAATCTTGAAAGTTGGCAGGAAGATCAAGGGTGAAGAGGTGAACAATTTTGCTTAAGGGAGCTCGGGGGGATCTTGCACAGGTTGGGAGAAAAAGCCCTGTGAAATGGGCTCGGGCTGCCTTTAAATAGGCTGAGGGAAACAATTGGGATAATTCCCATTGTGTCCGAGAATTCGGGCGCCCGGACATTTCCGGGCGCGCACAGTGCGGCCCGGCCCAGGATTTCCGGGCGCGCACAGTGCGGCCCGGTCAACCACGCGGCCCAGTTCACTACTCCCCCGGGCCCCGCTGCACCCGGTGCACCTGCGCCCGCAAATGGCGACGCGCCATGTGGCCCGGCAAACCGTGCACCACGCACGTCGCGCCGTGGACCGTGTTGGGTTTAGGTTAATAAGGATCTAATAGGGGAAAAAAAAACCTAGAGGGGGGTGAATAGGTGTAAACAATAAACACTCAAAAAATCATTGTGCGATAAAACCCAATGCGGAAAAATAAAAGAACACACAAGATTTTTACGTGGAAAAACTCCAAACCGGAGTAAAAAACCACGGGACCGATAACACGGCGAAATCCACTAGAGTTAACACACGTACAAGGTGATATAACGTACTCACAGACGACTCAACCTTTTACCATACGCCCCTAGTCGATCTTCTCCGCTCGCTCCACGACGCTTCTCGAATCCACGATCTGCGCCCAACGCTGAATCCACAGCGTCCAACGTCGAGTCCACGACGTCCAACCGAATCCACGGTCTTCACCCAATGGCACGCTTCGAATCCACGAACGCACCTCGCTCCGAATCCACGAGAGCGATAACACCTTGAATCCACAAGGCCACGCGAGTCCACGCGCCGATTTTGGGGTAAATCGTTGTTTGTTTGGGTGGTGATGATCCGCCGAATACTTAGATTAAAGATAGATCGGAAATACCATCTAAGTATTCATTGTTTGATTCTACTCAAGATGTGAGTATGAAAACCTAGAATCAAACTAATCAATATAGATGAAGAACCATAAATAGATCTAATGATTTCCGTTCTTCTCTATATATGTGGATTTTTCTTTTCGGCTATCTTTTCTCAATCAGCCGTTCTATTGCGGATGCCCTAGAAATGAATGGTAGGGCTATTTATAGGTTAGAAACCCTAGGAAGAATATTCGGATCAAAAACAAACTTTTCTGGAAAGTTTTACCGACGGCGATCCGGATTGCAAAGCCACGATCCGGATTGCAGAAGCACAAAAGACGGTTTCCAGAAAATTGCCTGTTCGGGATCCGGATCGAAAGCCACGATCCGGATCGTTCATACAGTTTTACCAGAAAATCATGTTCGGGATCCGGATTGCAATTCCTGATCCGGATCGAAGAAGCAAACAGGTAAAACTAGTGTTCGGGATCCGGATCAGAGAGTGCTGCGATCCGGATTGAACCAGTGTATGAACAAACACCTTTCGGGATCCGGATTGAAAGCCACGATCCGGATCCTGAACATGTCCCATGTCCAGTTTTTGATGAATAAGCAATTAAAACCTCTTCCAGGTGTTTCTACACTATAAGAAGTATTCGGATCATCAAAATTCTTTAGTTAAACGTACCTGATCCTTTTGAATTCTTCTTTCTTGAGATTGAGGTATACGATCCAAAGTTTCTTCATCTTCAATCTTCAAGACTTAATACATTCACGAAATACGCCAACTCAAATTCCGTAACAATCTCCCCCTTTGGCGGTTTCGTGACAAAACACAAATCCACAAAGAAAATTCAAAAAGATATTTTTGTTGCTATCACCATACAACAAAAATTTACAAAAGAGTTCCAGAAATTAAAAACATGAGATAAACTCCTAGAACAGACTCTAGACTTAGACATCTGTAATCTCTGCACACAGAAAACATTCTTGACAAACAAATTCGTTAGATACCTCAAGAATTGAAACATACAAAACCAAATACAGAGATAGAGTTTATTCTCATCATGACATTTGAAAAATTCAGATATGTAAGAAAATCATAGTTAAAACCAACATATCTTCTAAGCAGTCGAAAACCAAATGTCAAAGTATGTTAGTCCAACATCAACTTGTTAGTCATATTACATGCCCAAATAGTTAGTCGAATAGTTAGTATAGAAGCATGTCACAAATCACAAAAGAAAACCAAAGTTGAGTTGAGGTCATACTTACCTTGATATCATCGATATTCACAATCATTGTTCACATCATTCATTGTTCAGAGTTCTTTCTAACTCTCTCACTCTCTCCCCCTTTTTGTCACAAAACAAAGCCAAAACGTAGCATGAGCTACAATATGTAAGGAGAGTAAAAAAAAAATAAGTTCTAAAAGTATGCACAAACTGAGAACTAAACTAAAAGTATCAATAAAACTAAGTCCTGAAAACTAAGAATCAAGAGTTACGAACTGCAAAAGAGTAAGATCATAGAGAAAGTGATCAGAAGGTGCTGCTCAGTCTGAAGAATCTGAACTAGTACAACTCAGCTTGCTCAAAATCCCTTTAAGCAAATTCTTAAGATTTGAGTACTTTTTCTTGATCTTCTTGTGTTCAGAGGAAATCTGCTGAAGTTCTCTCGATATTCTCTCTTGTGTAGCAGAGAGTCTTTTTGTTCCTGACGAATCGATTCCAAAACCTCTGTATCAGTTGTCCGTGTCTTTGATGGACGCTGTGTAGATGCAGATGGTGCATCCGGTCCCGCAACCCATGGAGATTCAGTTTGCAGAATTCCAGAAAGTGAGCGTGCTCTGGTAAGAGGCCCACTATGCTAACTTTCACTTCTTTGGACATTCTTACGTCTTGTATATTGCTTAGTTGTTGAGGCAGATTTCATAAGCCTTTTGCCTTTGACAGATTTCTGTTTTCCTCATCAATTTTTCGTTGAACATCTTTGAAGAATTCATCCCATTCTTCCGAATCGTAATCTGAGCTGTCCTCCTTGCCTTCGGTTGTCTTGTCTCGAGTTGAGACATCCGGTTCCTCTTTAACAGATGTACTCGTGTGCACCATTGTGACCAGTAGCAAGATTAACCAGGAGAATGCCATTGATGTGAGTGCTTTGAGTTTAAGAGGTGTCCTGTGAAAACCAACTCAAGAACACATGAAAAATCGTCAATTTTGAAAAATTTGAAAACATTGTACCTAGACAATCATAATCATGTAGAGAAGCCAAGAATCAAATTAGTTTTCCAAAAAGAATTTTAAAAATAGATCAATTCCATGATTTACAAAAATTCCTCTTTTATGCCCTAAAACCGAATTTTTAGAAATCGAAGCCTAAAAACTCGTTAATCAAGTAGAATCCCAGCATAAAAGCAAAACTAATTGACCCAGAGTTCTTATTTCAAAAGAAATTTGATCAAAAACCATTCACAAACGAAAAAGATCCAAGATTTCAACTCACGTTTGATGAAAAACCATAAAAACCGAGTTTTGATCATAAAACTTACTTGAATCCGAAGAACTTTGAGTTTTGAAGCTCCAAGAAGCAAGAAATCTAGAGAGAGAAACTCTAGAGGCTTGAAAACCAGAGATTAGGGTAAAGAAATCAAAATCTCTATGTTTCTATATAAACCCTAGCCGTGATCCGGATCGGCCGAGAATGTGATCCGGATCGGCTACCCGCAGGAAAAATCCTGCGTTCGGGATCCGGATCACTTGCCCCGATCCGGATCGGCTACAACTTTTTCTTCAGAAAAATTAGAAAAATTCAATAAAATCCAGAAAAAGTATGTAAGCACTTTACCATGTCAACTTTAAACAAATGGCATCGTTTCATACAACAAGAAATAGATTATGCAAAATCTATCAAAAATATCCAAAAATGAAACGAAAATTTACGAAAGTTAAAACACTTAAAGTTGAACAACTTCAATTACATCTATCCTGATCTTATGTGTAATGCCTTTATCAAATCATCAATTTTGGTAAAGAAAATGAAATACCAAGATCAATAGATGTTTGAAATCCCAGATAAGTTAGATAATATATCTAGACAATCTGTTGAAGGAGTGGCTCTTTGAGCATCTTTTAAAAAAAATCCCACCTTATACCAACCATGAAATACGACTGAGTCAAGTATTTCAATATGAATTTCATCAACATTTTCAAAACAAAAATTTGCTTTTCATTCATGGAGTATCTTTTTCTTTCATTTTCTCCATGTGGTGGTAGTTTTCACACTCCTCATTGGGATGTAACTCTTTCCACATCTTTTGAGCATTTTACATTTCATTGACTCCCCCTCAATTGGCTATCAATTATTTAATATATAAGGTATTCAACCAAACCATTGATCTCGAATTCATACTCGACTAAGCAATCAAATATGATAATGACTATACCAAGAGATCATTGAGAGAGAAATTGACTTTGATCACTTAAAAGATGGTTTAATTAACGTAAATGATCATTGCAACATTGAAATATTATGACATCAAAAGCATAATAAATTTCTAAATGCATAAAAGGATGCAATTAAAGTCAATTATGATTTATGCTCAATTAATGTCCTATGTACAAAACATAGATAAAGAACAAAACAAAAACAAAACAAAAACAAAACCTAATCTAAGCAAAGGTTTCAAAAGAGTTTATTTCAAGGAAAGCATGCCAATTGCTTTACGCAAGTGAATAAAACGTTTTTGATCCAAAGGTTTTGTTAAGATATCGGCTAATTGATCCTCAGTTGAAATATATGACAGTTGAAGAATGTTTGATTCAACTAGCTCTCTAAGAAAATGATATCTAAGTTCAATATGTTTTGTTCTAGAGTGCAACACAGGGTTTTTAGAAATGTTAATAGCACTAGTGTTGTCACATAAAATGGTTACCGAAGATGTTGAAATCCGGAAATCGCTCAACACGCTTTTCATCCAAATCAATTGGGTTGAACAACTTCCTGCAGAAATGTACTCCGCTTCGGCAGTCGAGAGTGCTATGCAGTTCTGCTTTTTACTGTGCCATGCAACAAGGCAGTGGCCAAGATAGAAGCATGCACCACTCGTGCTTTTCCGGTCATCCACCGATCCAGCCCAATCGGCATCTGAGTATCCAACAATATCCAAAGTCGTTCCCATAGGATACCAAATTCCGAAATTGATTGTACCTTTGATATACCGGATGATCCGTTTCACCGCTTTCAGGTGAACCTCCTTCGGTGCTGATTGATATCTCGCACAAATCCCAACACTGAAGGATATATCCGGGCGACTAGCCGTGAGATATAGTAGACTTCCAATCATACTGCGGTACAGTTTCTCGTCTACATTCTCACTTTGTGATTCACTTCCAAGTCCCTTATGGCTAGTTCCCATTGGAGTCGGAAAATCCTTAGAATTTTCAAGATCAAACTTTTTGACCAACTCCAGTGCATACTTGGATTGACACAAGTGAATTCCTTCATCGTTTTGTTTAACTTGTAATCCAAGAAAATAATTCAATTCGCCCATCATGGACATCTCAAATTCGCTTTCCATGGTCTCCGCGAATTTAGAAGCATCATTATCTCTTGTTGCTCCAAAAACAATGTCATCGACATAGATTTGAGCAACTATGAAATTGTTTTGATAATGCTTCACAAAGAGAGTCCTGTCAGCTCCCCCTCGAGTGTAGCCCTTTTCCAAAAGGTGCTTTGTCAACCTTTCGTACCATGCTCGCGGTGCTTGTTTCAGACCGTAAAGAGCCTTTTTCAGACGAAAAACATGGTTAGGTAGTTTATGATCCACAAAACCTTTCGGTTGAGCTACATAAACTTCCTCATTTAAAAATCCATTTAAAAAGGCGCTCTTAACGTCCATTTGAAATAATTTGATTTTAAAATGACAAGCGATCGCAAACAATATACGAATGGACTCGAGTCTAGCTACAGGGGCGAAAGTTTCATCAAAGTCTATACCTTCTACTTGAGAGTAGCCTTGAGCAACTAACCTTGCTTTGTTCCTGATGATAGTACCTTCTTCGTTTTTCTTGTTCTTGAAGATCCATTTGGTACCTATCACATTGTGTTGCTTCGGAGGCTTCGTCAATTCCCAGACTTTGTTTCGCTCGAATTGATGGAGCTCTTCCTGCATTGCTTTAATCCAGTAATCATCTTGGAGAGCTTCATCAACATTCTTTGGTTCGATTTGAGATACATAGCATGCAAATCCGCAAACCAATTGTCTCCGTGTTCTAACTCCTTCTTGTGGATCTCCAATTATGTTCGATTCCGGGTGATCCTTGGAGATGCGTAACGTTTGAGGTAGAGGAGTAGGCGGAGGTACACGAGATGATTCCTGCACATCAGATAAGCTTGAAGAACCGTTAGATGCATCAACATTATTATCGAAAGAATTGTTAGAAGAAGATGCATTAGCAGGTGTATCATCATCAAGAGAGATATCGAGGGTAGATTTTTCAGATTCAAAGTGAAAAGCTTCATCTACCTTAACATTTATCGATTCTACGATCGTCTTAGATTCTAAGTTAAAAACTCGATATGCTCTGCTGTTTGTAGAATAACCTAAGAAAATCCCTTCGTCACTTCGAGAGTCAAATTTTCCAAGATTTTCGCGATCACGTAAAATAAAACACCGACTCCCAAAGATGCGAAAATATTTGATGTTAGGTTTTCTACAAAACCATAGTTCATATGGTGTATTCAAAGTCCCCGGGCGCAAATACACTCGATTGATAACATAGACAGCAGTGTTCACCGCTTCAGCCCAAAAATATAAAGGTAAGTTCCGGCTGTGAAGCATAACACGTGCCATTTCCTGTACGACCCTGTTTTTGCGCTCGACTACACCATTTTGTTGAGGTGTGTAAGGTGCAGAGAATTCATGTTTAATGCCATTAGAAGTGCAAAAATCAATGAATTTGGAATTTATGAATTCCCCACCTCTATCACTCCTAACTCGAGTAATCCTTTCATTCTTTTCAATCATAATACGATTGCAGATTTCGAGAAAAGAATCAAAAGTATCAGCTTTTTCTTTTAAAAAGGCTACCCAAGTATATCTAGAAAATCATCAACCAACAAGAAAATATACCATTTACCTCCCAGAGATGGTTGACGAGTTGGCCCCATTAAGTCCATATGCAAAAGTTCCAAAGGCCGTTTTGTACCTATGTGGTTCAAATTCTTGTGTGCAGTCCTAGACTGTTTTCCCTTTTGGCAACCGCCACACACAAGGTTTTGTTCAAAAGAAAGTTTCGGAACCCCCTTGACCACATCTTTATTTGAAATTCTAGCAAGTTCCTTAAAGTTTATGTGACCTAGCCTTTCATGCCAAAGTGTTTCATTTTTCAAAGATGCTAGGTTACATTTTTCAGAAATCTTAGAAGGAACTACATAACAGTTGTTTTCTGATCTAACCCCCTTTAAAAAGAAAGCATGGTTCATGTCAGTTACAGTGCATTTATCAGATGAAAAATTAACTGAATAACCACTATCACACAGTTGACTTATGCTTATGAGGTTAGTCTTAAGGCCATGAACAAATAACACATTATCTAGAACCGGGCCATCTGGAATAGCTACCGTTCCCTTTCCAACAATTTTGGAAGACCGACCATCTCCGAAAACAACAAGTCCTCCGGAGTTTTTCTCAAATGTTTGAAAACAGTTTTTATCGCCGGTCATATGACGGGAACACCCGCTATCCAGGTACCAAGACGAACTATCATATGCATGCAAAGAAACATTGGTAGCAAGACAGGGAAAGATTTCACCTTTGCGCACCCAAACCTTTTTGGAGTGCGTCGGTAATGGTCGTGAAGTTGATTTCCTAGGTGAGAGCGTCTTGCTTGAAGAATTGCTGCTCCTTGATGATGTCGTCTTGAGCGGTGTACTACCAAGGCTCTTTTCCTTCAATTGATTGCAGTTGTTTTCCGAGGAATAGCCCTTTTGGTAGTCATTGCAAGATGTGCTTGAGGTGTGCGTTTGGCTTCCGTCTTGCAATTTCTTCTTATGTGCCCTGAAATGCCACAACGAAAACATACCTTGATTCTTGTCGATTCCGAGGAAGATGTAGTAGGTTGTTGTCGTTGCTTGTCGTGAACACCGGTGTCGGAGGAGGAGATACCGACTGAGGCACAAATACTGTCCCACTCGAACTTGGAATGTCTCCAGTTTGAGTGTATCCGAGGCCGAACTTATTTCTTTGACCGAGACCAAGAAGTCTGTCCAACTTACTCCTTCCAGAAGAAAATCTCTGTAAGTCATCCTTCAGTTGGCGTATGGTCTCCGTCATTTCCAATTTTTCCTGTCGAGCCTCGCCGTTGAGCTTCAAGAAGTAATTCGCTTTGTTCACCATATCCATATAATTCTTCTCGAATTGCTCATTGGACTCTTGAAGGGAAACATTTGTTTTAATCAGATTGTCCCTTTCCACTTCAAGATCGGTTGAGATAGAGGTTACTCTTTTTACTTCTTCTTCAAGATCCTGCAATCTCTCTTTCAACCCCTTGTTTTGCTTAGCCAGTTTCTTTGAATCCCTCAAAAGTTTATGGTAGGCTAAGCAAAATCTTCACCTTCCGAATCATCTGATTCATCGTCCGTTGCAATCTTTTCCACAGTGGAGTTGGACAGTGAATCGGATGTACTTGCCATTAAGCACATGAAGGGAGAAGATGTGGTGGACGCGTGGAAAGCTGTCGCGTTGTCTTCTTCATCACTTGACGATGACTCATTTGACGTGGAGTTGTCATCCCAAGTAACTACTTGCATCGCTTTCTTCTTAGCCGGATTCTTGTTGGGACACTCCGTTGAAATGTGGCCGTAGCCTCGTGTCACGCCCCGGGTGTAAACCAGAACCCGGGCCCGTCCACAGATCCGCCGTGCATGCGGTATTTCCCACATACACGAAGCGTCGGTAACCTGATCAGATAGAAAAGATAATAAAAGAGCATAATAATCAGAGCTGAAATAAAACTACTGTATCTCAGACAGATGCTGGAAGTAAAAGGTACAACAGTAAAATAGAATACAAATGTCTCTCCCAGCTCACTACTAAAATACAACCTGCTGGCAAAAGCCAGTCCCTAAAAAGAAATACAAGAAAACTGTCTGAGAAGTCCTGGTACCCAAAAATCTCCAGCTACGACCCTCGGTGGCTCTCTATCTAGTCCGCAATCTGCTTACCTCGATCAGTTGCTGACGGCCCAGCAACTCCCACTGAGGACTCTGCAAAACAAGGGGAAGGAAAGAGACAAGAAAAACAATGGGGGTAAGTACTACTATAAACAGTAGCCTCCCCTAGTGGGTAAAGCCTCAGCTCAGATATGCCCACCAGGTGATCAGAGGCAAAAAGGGGAAAGGAAAAGAAGGGAGAAGCAGATAAATAAAGCAACTGATAAAGTGCTATCCCTAATATGCCTCTATATGACCAACCAATAAGGATGGGAAAAGTGATGCATCAGAATCAAGTAGCCTGTCATAAAGACCCAATCTGACAGCCAGTGAACACTGGCCCTGCCTGCTCTGCTGTCGAACTCAAGAAACCAGCATGGTGCCCGGCGCTCACACCGTGGAACTCAAGAAACCAGCATGGTGCCCGGCGCTCACACCGTGGAAAGCAGCTGCCCGGCGCTCACACCGTGGAAAGCCTACTCCGGAGTGGCACTCGAGGGGAGCGACCCACACGAGTAAAGTATCACTGTATCAACCATCTCTGTAACCACTGTCTCATAATAGCAGGACTGGATCGAGACTCAAAGAAGTGGGAACAACCCTCCACTAAAGTAAGCCCGATCCCCGAACACCCAATCTGATGCAATAGAAACAATCCGGTCAACCACCCAAGATCCGTGGTCGCCGCAACCCCCTGACAAACTCAACCTGTCCCAAATCCCCAATACCTGCCTACACTGTCCAACATACGCTCGAACCTGAGCGATTAAGCCGCTAGTGCCAACAATGAAAGAAGAAAAGAGAAAAAGCATGGTTTCTCCTAAGTCAAGTCCCAAAATAGTGTAGCAGTAAAAGATGGCAATAATTATGTGACCAATTTAATCATGCAGTGTTCCAATATTTGTCCAGTTTCCCAGAATAATCAATTTAGAGAATAAAGGCTAAAGTGACAGTCACATATGATTAATCAATAATTTGCTCCCTAAAGCATGCGAGTCTACCAATTAACACATTTAGCATCATCAAATCAGGGGTACTCTGATATTCCTAGTGGGCATAACAAAGGAGAGGAGTACAACAACCACCCACCTGAAGCGCAACTGTCCAAGTCCGTACAGCTAGAAAATACCAAAACTCCAATTCCTTGCTTCCACAATTTCAGCACACCCGAAATATCCCTGGTACAGTACAAAGCTCACTAATTACACTTAGGCTCTCACTTATAGCACTAATTAACACATACAATCCCGAATTCTGTACAGTTAAATTATCACCTGCAGAAATTGCCCAGAAAATTCCAATAAAAATATCACGGCGATCCTCGCGTCGATAGCTTCGAAACGGTACCTTGCACGCCCAAATCCGAGTTCTGTACATCAAGATAAAAATTCGGCAAGGGGGCACACTCACACTAAAATCAGGATTAAGGGCTGATTACTGTTCACAGAGAAATCACTAATTATCACCTCGAAATAAAATTCACAAAAATCCAATAAAAATACGAGCGCGTTCCTTGCGATCTGTAGATGAAAAAGTTGTATAAGCTCGTCTCCATCAGACGCTCGTGCGCGAAGATATGGCCAAAATACTCCGATGCTGTCCTCACATTCCTCACAGAAAAAGGGGTTCTTTGTTACCTCGGGATCCGAGCCAAAGAAGCAAAATCAGAATGCGCGATCAAAATGAAAGATGAAGCCCTACCTGTTGTGAAGCCAACGGCGCAAAAATCACAGAAAAAGGAGCTCGGGGTAGGCCGGGGGAGCTAAAACACTGCTGCTGCGCCGAAGAAGAACACAGAAAACGCAACGTCGCGCCGCGCCGTAAAATCGAGATCTCGAAATCCGTGCCACCCGAAAATCTGAAACTTGGTAGAACTGATCCTCACTTCAAGGGGAAGAATTCATCCTCTAATGTCCCCTTCGAGCTGAGGCCTCGAAGGGGTCGAAATCCCCATTGGAAGAGCTCTCGGATGCACTTAAGGGAAAAATCCAGGAAAAACCTTTCGCTGCGCCCGGTGCACGTGAGCCACCCAACGACGGCGCGCCACGTGGCCCCAACAACCGTGCACCGCCCGTGAACCGCGCACCCTGCTCCCGCCCGCACGTCGCGTACGGCAACTGCTCCACCCGTTGCGTAGACCGGGAGCACAACACCGAGCCAATCACAAGCCGCCACGTGTCCCACCGTCGGTCCACCGTGCACCAAAAATGTTCCGTGAACCGCGCTCCGTGAACCATCCAGTAAAACGATGCCACGTGTCAAACTCGGTGCATCCTGGACCATGAGCCCTCGCGACTACTCCATAGACCGCGCACTGTGAGCCCTCCACTCACCAGCCGCCACGTGGCACCGCCCAAGTGCACGGCCGCCGCCGTGGACCGCGCGCCTGCCCGCGCCCGCCCGCGCTGCCCGCGCCGCGCGCCGCCGCTGCTCCGCCTGCCCGAGGCCGCGCCGCCGCCCGCCGGTGCTGCCCGCCGCCGCCGCCGGCGCCGGCGATCGCCGGAAAACACTGTTCCGGCCGTGAACAGTAAATTACTGTAGCAAGCTCCGAAAAATCCAAGTAAATAGCCCATCTTGACCGTTTTCGCGCGCTGAATCCAAATACGGCGTCCGTTTTGCCAAATTCCAATCCTAAAATTTGCCGGAGGCTCCCGGAAAGGTATTTTCACTCCGAATTTCGCGCCGAGTCCAAATCTGGTATCCGATTTGCGCGAAAACACTTCTAAACATCCAACGGGGTCTTCCGGTTATCCACGTGATCTATTTAAGCCCCGAATCCATCACTTGAGTCCAAATTGGCGCGCGAACACCGCTGACATGCCCCGTAGGCCTCCCGAAGCTGCCGGTCACACTGTAGAAGCCCTGCAACGGTCCGGGTCACCACATCCTCCCCCACTAAAAGAAAGTTTCGTCCTCGAAACTAAAGCAACTCCCTAGGAGTCTCAAAAACCAGGGTTAAAACCCAACACCGCCGTCTCCAGCTCCCAAGTCACCTATCACTCCCCGTGATTACTCCGCAACAACCACAACAGCAACAACCAGAACGGCAAAGCCCGATTGCGCAATTCCCTCACCACACGAGCCGGAATTCGCAACGGGCGTCCCTCGTACACCAAACTCTCATAGGGCTCAAAAGAAGCGAGTCAATCACGGCGAGGGGTCCAAAGCATACCACTCCTGAGCTGAGATGCAGAAAAACCTCAGATCTTCCAACAAAAGACTGGGGAAAGGAACGAACAGCCCGAGCAACATGCTCAAGAATCACACCCCAGAGCCAACTCAACCAACGCGATCCGAAACACAAACACACAACACCTGCACAGAAAAGGGGCCCAAACAAGCAGGGGTTCACACTCGGTCGCCCTCAGAACTCAACCACCCAAGTGGATTGCTCAGCCGCAGCCTCTAATCCAAAGAGATCCACTAGGGCACAAACCCAAACCCTGTACATCAAGATGGCCCCACACAGCGCCAAATATAGAATCAACAAACACAACCCCAAAGCTCTTCTGCTCCAGGTATCCGCCACCAAAGTGGCCCTGTCGGGGTGATACAGGATGCTCAACAAAATCCAATGATAGCTCTACAGCCACTGTGGGAGGTATCACCATAACTCACAAATCCATCTCCCACCACTGACTAGGTTAAAATCGGCGCTGGTACCGAACTCGTCATCTGATCATCAGGCTCTGCTAGCACTATCCGGTCCAAAAGCTCCTCACCCCAACAATAACCGTCGATCTCGGCCAGTCTTAAATAACATCCATTTTGGCCGGATTTCCACAGTCGCCCCTATGGCTTGAATAGGCAATCCAAGAAGACATGCTCTCGAAGCTAAAACTTGTTCCGCAACGACTTGCATAAAGCTTCTTCCTCACGGACCTTGCCACAGCATCTACAAATGCTCCACAAGCTCAAAATCATTCGGGAAGGGGGTAAGCCAAAATATCCTTAGAGATCGCTGCTATCAATCCGTTCACGTCCCACTGGAAAACAGAGTTCCTCAATCTTAAAGGCAACAGGGCATTAGTCATTCCATTGGCTTCACTGTACTGATAATGCCCCTAGCGTCTCCTGTACGCCATCTTGACGAAATACTCAGCTGTGAATCTAAACTGGTGCAGGCATCATAATCGATCAACTGCCGGGGCAGAACTCCATCAAAAGGCCCTAAATAATAATACCTGGACCTGACTGGGCTCCAATCACAAAGGGCTCTCACCGTCGTATATCAACGACATGACACTAGGTCCAACAGACCCTCGATCCATCAGATCCCCGCACCTATGCCATCAACTCCCGCAGCTCTAAAGGCGATATCCAACGAGGTGCTATGAAGTTGGCGCGGTTTCCAGAACCACGTCAACCACAATCTTAATCTCCCTTTCTGGCGGCATAATCATCGGCTCAGGTGGTCTCACACCCGGAATCTCACGAGCAATAGGGATATCCTTAAGTCCCGCTGTCGCCGTAGGCACCTCTCACACTGTAACTGTAATCGGTATGCTCTAACAGTCTCAACAAACAAATTGCCTTCCATTATCTGCCTTGCAGAAAATCAAAGCCCTTTCTCTCGACAGTCAAACATCCTGTGGCACTACGCCAACCAATCCCATGCACTGGGTCAAACACCAAGCTGCCACGAACACCAATATGTCTGCCGGCAAAACTCACAGCCTCTGCTACACTGGACACGATCCACAAGCCTCCCCCACTTGCACCATGCCAACAGTAACCGGTACCTCAAGTGCATGTGGTAACAACTCTACCTCTAGTCCATGCAGGAATGCAACAAGCTCTAACTCCGACTGCTGTGATGAAATCATACCTGTGATAACTCAACCCACTACCGTGGCGCCCTCCAACCGGGCGGCACAGATTCAACCGCTCGATGCAAGTAGTCGTCGCTCAGCCAGCCGACATATCTAGACCAATCACAAAGGGGGCACGACCTCTGTCCAAGC
Source organism: Tillandsia fasciculata (assembly GCA_029168755.2). Classification (NCBI taxonomy): domain Eukaryota; kingdom Viridiplantae; phylum Streptophyta; class Magnoliopsida; order Poales; family Bromeliaceae; genus Tillandsia; species Tillandsia fasciculata. The sequence goes on from JAQOTM010000198.1 coordinate 73,245, forward strand.
TCACACTGAGGTGCCGAATGCGGTCTCTCGCAGACAGCCAATCCACGCTACCGCTGCGCCACTCTGATAAAAGGGCTGTTGCTGTCATCGGGGTCCACCCAACCCCGGATGTCTCACAAATTTACCAGGACATCAACGTCAAACGACCAAGCACAATCGATTCATGCAATTCCTGATACAATTATCCTTACTGAGCTCACCCCTCGATCACGTCTATCGCACCCCAAACATGCCAATTATCAAACACACAGGGTAACATCCCCCAGAGATAAACTCACATACTCTATCCACACGGATATCCACCAACCAGGAAAGGAAAACAAAAATGTCTCTGCCGGCCGATCTATCCTCCATCATCTGGCATCAAGCGCCTCTATCCAGAACTTGCCTCTGACAGCAGACACCCATCCAAAAGAAATGCAGCGCCAGTTCCATAAACACTGCCTCCACTATCGAAGCACCCCAAAGTCCAAAACCTGCGAAAGATGGTCCGAGCAAACGGAAAGGTATCCTGGCGCAATCCACTCTCAGCCACGCATATCCTATGCGCCTCGTTCCTCAAATCATAGAACGCGCAATTCGACAACTGCGTACACCCTTTAGACACCAGAAGGCTGCCAAAGAGTCTCTCCATCATCACCAACCACGATTCTACTCCAAGAGGCTCCAAACCAAATCCCTAGAATCGAGGTGGTTTATCCGCCGAAACTGGCTCAACTGATCCTTGGGGTCTCACCGCTCATCAGCTGTCAACTATCCACCCTGCCTCGGCGCCTCAGCACTAACCATTGGCACGGAGGGGCTACTTGCTCCATCAGTACTGTAGAAATCCCCGCCCTTGAGGATGCTGCAATCGGGTGGTCTCAGAAGGAAGCACTGTCGAGCTGCCCGCCGCTCCGACGACTGTGTCACAAAACCAGATGCTCGCCCACTCTGCCGCTGAAAAGCCTCTGACAATCCTGTCTCCTGGGTCCGGAGCTCTCTGACTCCAATCTGGTATCCGGCCCGAAACAACTAGCTCAGACCCAACAGCTGCACCCAAGTGCACCCGGGTCAGGGCCCAAAGTCGGGGAGACACCGCTCGCCACGACAAACAGCAAATCAGCACAACCCAAACACTCGACCCAATCTAGCGAAAGTCAAAGACATCTCCCTATTTCTGTAACCTTATGTTGTCTGCAGCCAACATAATGGTTCAACAGAAATAGACTATGTCGATCCCTCTTCACTCACAGGAAGAGTTAACCTATAAAAATCACCGACTTTCGCAAAATGTCACGCCACTCACGCCCTATCATCCTAGGGTCTGTCCAAAAGCCTAGGGTTTCCTAAGTCCCAACTGACCTATCCCTAAGCTCTGATACCAACTTAATCTGTCACGCCCCGGGTGTAAACCAGAACCCGGGCCCGTCCACAGATCCGCCGTGCATGCGGTATTTCCCACATACACGAAGCGTCGGTAACCTGCTCAGATAGAAAAGATAATAAAAGAGCATAATAATCAGAGCTGAAATAAAACTACTGTATCTCAGACAGATGCTGGAAGTAAAAGGTACAACAGTAAAATAGAATACAGATGTCTCTCCCAGCTCACTACTAAAATACAACCTGCTGGCAAAAGCCAGTCCCTAAAAAGAAATACAAGAAAACTGTCTGAGAAGTCCTGGTACCCAAAAATCTCCAGCTACGACCCTCGGTGGCTCTCTATCTAGTCCGCAATCTGCTTACCTCGATTAGTTGCTGACGGCCCAGCAACTCCCACTGAAGACTCTGCAAAACAAGGGGAAGGAAAGAGACAAGAAAAACAATGGGGGTAAGTACTACTATAAACAGTAGCCTCCCCTAGTGGGTAAAGCCTCAGCTCAGATATGCCCACCAGGTGATCAGAGGCAAAAAGGGGAAAGGAAAAGAAGGGAGAAGCAGATAAATAGAGCAACTGATAAAGTGCTATCCCTAATATGCCTCTATATGACCAACCAATAAGGATGGGAAAAGTGATGCATCAGAATCAAGTAGCCTGTCATAAAGACCCAATCTGATAGCCAGTGAACACTGGCCCTGCCTGCTCTGCTGTCGAACTCAAAAACCCAGCATGGTGCCCGGCGCTCACACCGTGGAACTCAAGAAACCAGCATGGTGCCCGGCGCTCACACCGTGGAAAGCAGCAAGGTGCCCGGCGCTCACACCGTGGAAAGCCTACTCCGGAGTGGCACTCGAGGGGAGCGACCCACACGAGTAAAGTATCACTGTATCAACCATCTCTGTAACCACTGTCTCATAATAGCAGGACTGGATCGAGACTCAAAGAAGTGGGAACAACCCTCCACTAAAGTAAGCCCGATCCCCGAACACCCAATCTGATGCAATAGAAACAGTCCGGTCAACCACCCAAGATCCGTGGTCGCCGCAACCCCCTGACAAACTCAACCTGTCCCAAATCCCCAATACCTGCCTACACTGTCCAACATACGCTCGAACCTGAGCGAGTAAGCCGCTAGTGCCAACAATGAAAGAAGAAAAGAGAAAAAGCATGGTTTCTCCTAAGTCAAGTCCCAAAATAGTGTAGCAGTAAAAGATGGCAATAATTATGTGACCAATTTAATCATGCAGTGTTCCAATATTTGTCCAGTTTCCCAGAATAATCAATTTAGAGAATAAAGGCTAAAGTGACAGTCACATATGATTAATCAATAATTTGCTCCCTAAAGCATGCGAGTCTACCAATTAACACATTTAGCATCATCAAATCAGGGGTACTCTGATATTCCTAGTGGGCATAACAAAGGAGAGGAGTACAACAACCACCCACCTGAAGCGCAACTGTCCAAGTCCGTACAGCTAGAAAATACCAAAACTCCAATTCCTTGCTTCCACAATTTCAGCACACCCGAAATATCCCTGGTACAGTACAAAGCTCACTAATTACACTTAGGCTCTCACTTATAGCACTAATTAACACATACAATCCCGAATTCTGTACAGTTAAATTATCACCTGCAGAAATTGCCCAGAAAATTCCAATAAAAATATCACGGCGATCCTCGCGTCGATAGCTTCGAAACGGTACCTTGCACGCCCAAATCCGAGTTCTGTACATCAAGATAAAAATTCGGCAAGGGGGCACACTCACACTAAAATCAGGATTAAGGGCTGATTACTGTTCACAGAGAAATCACTAATTATCACCTCGAAATAAAATTCACAAAAATCCACTAAAAATACGAGCGCGTTCCTTGCGATCCGTAGATGAAAAAGTTGTATAGGCTCGTCTCCATCAGACGCTCGAGCGCGAAGATATGGCCAAAATACTCCGATGCTGTCCTCACATTCCTCACAGAAAAAGGGGGTTCTTTGTTACCTCGGGATCCGAGCCAAAGAAGCAAAATCAGAATGCGCGATCAAAATGAAAGATGAAGCCCTACCTGTTGTGAAGCCAACGGCGCAAAAATCACAGAAAAAGGAGCTCGGGGTAGGCCGGGGGAGCTAAAACACTGCTGCTGCGCCGAAGAAGAACACAGAAAACGCAACGTCGCGCCGCGCCGTAAAATCGAGATCTCGAAATCCGTGCCACCCGAAAATCTGAAACTTGGTAGAACTGATCCTCACTTCAAGGGGAAGAATTCATCCTCTAATGTCCCCTTCGAGCTGAGGCCTCGAAGGGGTCGAAATCCCCATTGGAAGAGCTCTCGGATGCACTTAAGGGAAAAATCCAGGAAAAACCTTTCGCTGCGCCCGGTGCACGTGAGCCACCCAACGACGGCGCGCCACGTGGCCCCAACAACCGTGCACCGCCCGTGAACCGCGCACCCTGCTCCCGCCCGCACGTCGCGTACGGCAACTGCTCCACCCGTTGCGTAGACCGGGAGCACAACACCGAGCCAATCACAAGCCGCCACGTGTCCCACCGTCGGTCCACCGTGCACCAAAAATGTTCCGTGAACCGCGCTCCGTGAACCATCCAGTAAAACGATGCCACGTGTCAAACTCGGTGCATCCTGGACCATGAGCCCTCGCGACTACTCCATAGACCGCGCACTGTGAGCCCTCCACTCACCAGCCGCCACGTGGCACCGCCCAAGTGCACGGCCGCCGCCGTGGACCGCGCGCCTGCCCGCGCGCCCGCGCGCTGCCCGCGCCGCGCGCCGCCGCTGCTCCGCCTGCCCGAGGCCGCGCCGCCGCCCGCCGGTGCTGCCCGCCGCCGCCGCCGGCGCCGGCGATCGCCGGAAAACACTGTTCCGGCCGTGAACAGTAAATTACTGTAGCAAGCTCCGAAAAATCCAAGTAAATAGCCCATCTTGACCGTTTTCGCGCGCTGAATCCAAATACGGCGTCCGTTTTGCCAAATTCCAATCCTAAAATTTGCCGGAGGCTCCCGGAAAGGTATTTTCACTCCGAATTTCGCGCCGAGTCCAAATCTGGTATCCGATTTGCGCGAAAACACTTCTAAACATCCAACGGGGTCTTCCGGTTATCCACGTGATCTATTTAAGCCCCGAATCCATCACTTGAGTCCAAATTGGCGCGCGAACACCGCTGACATGCCCCGTAGGCCTCCCGAAGCTGCCGGTCACACTGTAGAAGCCCTGCAACGGTCCGGGTGGCCGTAGCCTCGACATTTGAAACACTGAACTTGTCCCTCAGAACTTTTCTTATCCTTTGAGAAGTTCTCTTGGCTTCTTGACTTGTAACTTGAAGGACCCTTGCCTTTCTTTGACTTTCCGAAGGATTGAGTTTTGCTTGAATTTCCCCTTCGAAAGTTGCGGCGAAACTTCCTTGTCAAGAGAGCGAGCTGCTTCTCAAAGTCCTCCATAGAAAGGTTCTCGTCGTCGTCCGAGGAGGATGAATCCGCGTCTTCTTCTTTAGTTGATTTCAATGCGTAACCTGAAGACTTAGAAGAGGATGCCTTTCCAGAAGAATAGTTAGTAGGAAAAGTCATTTCATAAGTTTGTAAAGCACCTACTAATTCTTCTACACGCATTTCGTCCGGGTGTTTAATTGTTTCAATGGCTGCGACCTTCGGGCGAAATCGTTCAGGAAGAGTTCTTAGAATTTTTCTTACAACTTTAAATTCTGGAATCTTCTCTCCCAAGTTAGCACATGAGTTCACGATGTCTTGCAATCGTGTGTAATAGTCAGTGAAGGATTCATTCTCTGCCATAGAGATAGAGTCAAACTTGCTCGTGAGCATTTGCAGTTTCTGAATCTTCACTAAGTTAGTTCCCTCATGCGTAACTTGAAGAACATCCCAGATTTCTTTCGCAGTCTCACATGCCGAGACGCGAGAGAACTCAGTTTGTGACAAAGCATTAAATAGAGCATTAATCCCTTTGCCATTGTAAGAAGATAAGTCTATCTCTTCCTTGGTCCATTTCGACCTAGGTTTTAAGGTGCGAACATCATCTAAAATTTCAGTTGGATTAGACCATCCTAATTCAATTGATTGCCACACCCTTTCGTCGATGGAAATTAAAAAGCTTTCATCCGTACTTTCCAGTACGCATAATTTGTTCCATCAAAGAAAGGGGGTCGATTGATGTTTCCACCTTCAACCATTGTTTACAACCCTATTCCCGCTCTGATACCACTTGTTGGGTTTAGGTTAATAAGGATCTAAATAGGGGAAAAAACACCTAGAGGGGGGTGAATAGGTGTAAACAATAAACACTCAAAAAATCATTGCGCGATAAAACCCAATGCGGAAAAATAAAAGAACACGCAAGATTTTTACGTGGAAAAACTCCAAACCGGAGTAAAAAACCACGGGACCGATAACACGGCGAAATCCACTAGAATTAACACACGTACAAGGTGATATAACGTACTCACAGACGACTCAACCTTTTACCATACGCTCCTAGTAGATCTTCTCCGCTCGCTCCACGACGCTTCTCGAATCCACGATCCGCGCCCAACGCTGAATCCACAGCGTCCAACGTCGAGTCCACGACGTCCAACCGAATCCACGGTCTTCACCCAATGGCACGCTTCGAATCCACGAACGCACCTCGCTCCGAATCCACGAGAGCGGTTGCACCTTGAATCCACAAGGCCACGCGAGTCCACGCGCCGATTTTGGGGTAAATCGTTGTTTGTTTGGGTGGTGATGATCCGCCGAATACTTAGATTAAAGATAGATCGGAAATACCATCTAAGTATTCATTATTTGATTCTACTCAAGATGTGAGTATGAAAAACCTAGAATCAAACTAATCAATATAGATGAAGAAACATAGAATAGATCTATTGATTTCCTTTCTTCTCTATATGTGGATTTTTCTTTTCGGCTATCTTTTCTAATCACCGTTCTATTGCGGATGCCCTAGAAATGAAATATAGGGCTATTTATAGGTTAGAAACCCTAGGAAGAATATTCGGATCAAAAACAAACTTTTCTGGAAAGTTTTACCGACGGCGATCCGGATTGCAAAGCCACGATCCGGATTGCAGAAGCACAAAAGACGGTTTCCAGAAAATTGCTGTTCGGGATCCGGATCGAAAGCCACGATCCGGATCGTTCATACAGTTTTACCAGAAAAACATGTTCGGGATCCGGATTGCAATTCCTGATCCGGATCGAAGAAGCAAACAGGTAAAACTAGTGTTCGGGATCCGGATCAGAGAGTGCTGCGATCCGGATTGAACCAGTGTATGAACAAACACCTTTCGGGATCCGGATTGAAAGCCACGATCCGGATCCTGAACATGTCCCATGTCCAGTTTTTGATGAATAAGCAATTAAAACCTCTTCCAGGTGTTTCTACACTATAAGAAGTATTCGGATCATCAAAATTATTTAGTTAAACATACCTGATCCTTTTGAATTCTTCTTTCTTGAGATTGAGGTATACGATCCGAAGTTTCTTCATCTTCAATCTTCAAGACTTAACACATTCACGAAATACGCCAACTCAAATTCCGTAACAGACCGCGCACGTCGCGGCTGACCCGGGCCGTACGGCCACCTGCCCCGCCGTACGGCCACCTGCCCCGGTCAATCAACTCCACCGATTGCGTGGACCGGGAGCACAACACCGGACCAAACACCTCACGCCACGTGTCCACCCGGTCTACCGTGCACCCGGGCCCAAATTCAGTGGACCGCGCCTGCTGCGCCGGCCAACCGGAAAACGCCACGTGGCCCGCCCCCGGTGCACGACCTCCGCGGTGGACCGCGCGCCTGCCCGCGCCGCGTGCCGCCGCCTGCCGCCTGCCCGAGGCCGCGCCGCCGCCGCCGGCAGCCGCCGGCGATCGCCGGAGATACTGTTCCGGCGTGAACAGTAACCGCCAACCCAAAAACATCAAGCAAATAGCTCATCTTGACCGTTTTCGCGCGCTGATTCCAAAAACGACGTCCGTTTCGCCAAAATCCGCCTCCAAAATTTGCCGGAGGCTCCCGCAACACCAAAAACTGCCAAAACTTCCGGGAGCCCGCTTTTGGGCATCCGGACTCAGAATTAAGCAAACAAAAAGCCATTTTCAAGCGTTTTTCCGCACTGAATCCAAATCCACCCTCTATTTGGCCAAATTCCTTTTCGAAAATTCAGCAAAAGCAGCCGAAGGCCAAAACAGCCAACCAAAGCTCACAGGGTCCATCTGTGGCATCCCTTTGATGCACCATGGGCCAGATACACCATCAACAGGTGTTTGCATAGTGGATTCATGGGAAAAAGCTGTAAGGAGTTTAGGGGCCCTACAGTTGAGAGTCTCCAGCTTTTCTATTACAGTCTTTACTGCTTTGGTTATCTTATGCCTCTAGCGGACTTAGTGGGCAAATCGTCGGGCCTGGTGGCGGTACCCACTGAGGACTCCCTTTTTAGGTGTAGTTCTCACACCCGTTGGGAGTTTTCCCCCTCCCCTTCTTTTCTCTCCTTTGTTTTGCAGAGTCTTAGCGGGTGTTGCTGATTCTGCGGTTGTTGATCGAGGCGAGGGAGTCGCGTGCTAGATCCCTACCCGTCGTTGGAGAGTAGCGGTACCCCTTCAGAGGAGATCTTCAGTAGATTAGCTATTTTGTTTCCCTCATTTGAGAGACTGATGTAGTGAGAATATATTATGTATCGAGAGACTGTACACTGATGTATTTATTGAAGATACCTCCCGGTTGAGTGTAGAGCTTGTATATGAGGATATTGTATTATTATTTTTGGGAGATGGATATTGTTGTATTATTTCCAGTTGTACAGTGATTGATTTTAGTTATACAGCAGATTTTTATTTATAGCTCTGATATTATGTTTAGCTGTAGTACTTTTCTTGCAGATAGGACGCTTCGTCTATGCAGGTTGACATAGGTGGCGGATCTGTTGGCGAGCCCGGGTCGCAGTTTCGACCCCGGGGCGTGACATAGAAGATATGTCTATCTCTGATTGGTATTTTAATACATATCTGATTTTGTAAATGTCATTGTGAGTATAAACTCCATCTCTCTGTTTGGTTAAATTCTTGAGATATCTAACGATTTCTTTTCTCAAGAATTATTTCTTTTGCAGAGAGTATAAACGTCTAAGTCTAGAGTCTGTTTTAGGAGTTTATCTCATGTACTTGGATATTGTATGGTGATAACAACAAAAATATCTTTCTGAATTTTCATTAAGTGGATTTTTGTTTTGTCACGAAACCGCCAAAGGGGGAGATTGTTAAGGAATTTGTATTGGCATATTTCGTGAAAGTGTTTAAGTCTTGAAGATTGACGATGAAGATGTTTGGATCATATACCTCAATCTCAAGCAAGAAGAATTCAAAAGGATCAGGTACGTTTAACTAAATATGTTTGGTGATCCGAATACTTCTTATAATGTAGAAACACTTGGATGGATTTTTAATTGCATAAAAATCAAGAAAATGGACTGTTAAATGTTCAGGATCCGGATCAGGATACTTCAGTCTGGACCCCGAACGTAGGTAGGTTCATGCGGAAATCCAGTCCGGAACACCCTTGGTTCAGTCCGGACCCCGAACGTGGATTTTGCAGAAATCGCATGAACAGTCCGAACCGTGGTTCTTTCAATTCGGACCCCGAACACTGTTTTTCAGGAATTCTCTTAAAAACAACGACAGTCCGGATAAAGCCAAATCCAGTCCGGACCGTCGTGCGGGAAAAAGTTTGTTAATGTCAGTTTTTGATTCTTATCCACTTCCAATGGTTTCTAACCTATAAGTAAATCCTAATTTCATCTTTTAGGGTAATCCACAATAAGTTTTTTATTCCGTAAATGAACGAGAAAAATTAACGGAGAAAAACTTAGAAAGATCCACATATAGAGAAGAAAGGAAATAACTAGATCTATTCTATATTTCTTCATCTATATTGATTAATTTGATTCTAGAATTTCAAACTCAGATTTTGAGTAAAATCAAATTAATGAATACTTAGATGGTATTTCCAATCTATCTTTGATCTTAGTATTCGGCAGATTTTCACCACCAACAAAACAACGATTTTTCCAAAAATCGGCGCATGGATTCGCGTGTGTTAGTTGTATGCCCCAAAAGCCTATCAGGCTGACGCATTTTATTATATGGGACATATTTGTACTTGATCTTTATTATAATTTGGGCATTTTATGCCATTCATGTTTGATGTGTCCATGAATCGTCCTTTGATTTAATGAGATGATAATGTATATTCTTAAGAGTTAAGAATTTGAGATACATATTATTAGTGATTAAGTCATAAATGCTCTCAATCGGAGGATCATCATGGGGACGATGATTGATCCGGCAAGATTGATGTATGTGTCGCTCTCTTTTAGGATGACGAGTCTCAAGTCATTAGTGTGGGGACACTGGAGCGAACGTGCAGGTGGTTGTTATAGAACAAGGGCACTGAGCGTGACCAATTACGAATAGTTACTTGGATGTCTACTCTTTCGTCAGTAACTGATTCGATGTTGCAGTGGTACAACTGATCCTTAGACCTGCGACACCACGGCCATTCAATATGAGGCTACTGTAGTTTGACTATGCAAACTCTGATCCTAGTCACGGGTCTTAGTAGTATATGTTGGCTGCAGTCGGTTCATATTAGGAATGGGTGTTTGTTCATAGGGGATCTATCGCTCTCGGTAGAGAGATAATTAGTCCTATGCTATTTGTAAGGCAAAGCTCAGAAATCCTCGGCCGGGGTAATATGGTTCATGGAAAGGTGTTTCCAAGAGTAACCATATGAGCTTGTGTCCTATCAAATTTGTCATATAACGGGTGATGGGGTTTGACGAGTATTCCATGACCTCCACTCAGTTGGGACTATGCGATAGAAGGATTGTATTGTACGGTAACTGCACCTTGAGGTTCAGTCCAATATTCACTTCTGACTGGATTGCCACCATATGCTGCTAGGCGTCACTGGTGGATTGTGGGAACCAATAAGAATAATTATAGGCGAATAATTATTATACGATGGAAGAATCAAAAGTGTTTGATCCATCAAAAGGAGTTTTGATGATGATGTCGATGGGGATCGCATCATATCTCACTACCAGACATAATTGAACCTATTAGGTCACACACATAAGGAATCGCGCATGATCGATATCAAGGAGATGATAAAGAAGTTTATAGAATGGATTAATTATAATCACAATACTAAAGTTTACTAATTTATTAGTAAAAGGACTAATTTGCAATTATTGTAAATTAGAGGTATTTAAGTGCAAAAGTTGCATGGTGTATTTACTAATCGTTAGTAAATATTTGGAGGACTTATGTGTAAATGTTACACACATAGGATAATGGATAATCCAATCGGATTAGGATTCGATTTAATTAGTTACTATATTTTAGGAGATCTTTCTTTGTAACTAATTATAAGATTTGATTAGTTACTATACTTTATTTTGATATAGCCGGCCAACTTCCTATTATAAGAATAGGTAGTACGTATGTGATACGTAACAATTTTTGAGTAAGAGAAAAAGGAATAAGAAAACCCTAGCCGCCTATCCTCTCCTTCTTCCTAAAGTCCTCCATAATTAATCGTTCTCAATCTTCGAAAGATTGCTAGCACAATTAGAAGATTGATTCATCCTCCTTACATCGACGCAAGAATTAATTCGTGATCGGATCGTGAATCAAGGCGATTGGTTTATCGATCAAGGGCGTGATTCCGTGTGGACACAAGTAGAGGCCGGGTGCGTGCGCGGCTATCAAGGACGAACAATTTTTACCAACGATCGTCGGCTTCGCGGTGATCTCGACCCGCGCAAGGTAAAAATCATATCCTAATTGATGAGATCAATTAGATTACCTTTTTACGATCTAAAACAAAACATGAGGTGATCTTGGTTTAAGAAAAATTTTAATTGCGTTTCTTTCTTCCGCTGCGCATATCCGTATTTTTCTTACAGTGGTATCAGAGCCACCCTCATCGTTTGTTTTAGATCTAATCTCTTTTTCGATGTTGATTGGGTTTTTCTGGAACGATCAAAATCAAAACAATGAAATTGTTTTTGAGTATATTTTTGATTGTTTTGAAACGTTAATTAATTAGCACACTTGCGGGCAAGAGGCCGCAACGTTAATTAATTAGCACACTTGCGGGCAAGGACCGCAATGCTAATTAAATTAGCACACTTGCAGGCAAGGGCTACAATGCTAATTAGATTGGCATTGCCTTGCATGACGGATTTTTCCATGATGTGATCATGCGCGCCTTGTGGTTGCTTTATGCAAGATCGTAGTTTAAAATTAATTTGAAACCCAATTAATTAGAAATCTAATTAGAGAATTTTATTTTATATTATATGCCTGTGATGTGTATGAGGTGATGATCATGGATAGCAACCTTGTGATGATGTGAATGGGTGTAATTTAATAAGGACCCAGTGTTAGATTTTTGAGTGCCTGCGTGCACCAATTAAATTATGTAATTTGGAGACCTGCGTGTCTCATTATTATTATGGGTTGTATTGTAATTGTTGCAAAATTAAAGGGTAAAGGGGTAGTTTAGATTCCATGACGATTTGTTCCATTCAAGAGTTGATGCGGTGCAGATCAAGTTTGGACCAAATATTGATCCAGGGAGCCGACAAGAGTTGATCTACTCCAATCTGATCAAGATGCAGAGCAAGTTCTTGTGTGTAATACCCTTTGACCCGATTCCGGCCTGGTGGCTCAGGCCCGAATCAAATTAAAATCCATGATCATCACCGGTAGTTATTTTTATATATATATGCGATATATGTGTGCATATGATGCGATGGTTTGCATGAGATGTAAATTTATAATGAATTAAAACTGATGAGATAACAAATCTCCCTAAATAAAATATTAAGTTAATGGTGTTATGAACCCATTAGTGGCCTTCCATCGTTGTAGGGTGTGGGCGTCTCTTTAGTGTTGATTGATGCACCCGGACACGGGGGTCAGTTGCATTAGGGAGCCGCAACCATTCTATTGGCATGAGATGCTATGTGGTAAGAAAGGGGTTGAATCCAAGAATCTGTCAGGATGAGGATTCAATGACTTTTTATTTGCATGATGAACGGTGGGTCTAACTTAACCAAAAGATAAGGCCAAGAATCTGTTAGGATGAGGCCTATATTTTTGGAGGCCAAAGATAAAATTGCGATTTGCTTGAGAAGCATTGAACAAGAGTTGTTCACTCATTTCTTTACTCATTGCCAAGAATCTGTTAGGATGAGGTAGTGTGCAAATAGATGGGACCGCAATTCCCACTAGAAACTTTTAGTAAAGTTTCCGTTTTCTCCACTCGGGGAGTGTGGAGATTCGCTAAAATTAGTGGGAGGCACCATTTAGATTTAAAGCCCCTAATCAAAATGGATTATGATTAAGTACACAACTAATTAGAATCTTAACCATCTGCAGAAAATGTCCGCCTCTAACCCACTTGTCAAAATACTTGATACTAATCGCCTAACTGGACCGAATTTCACCGATTGGCTGAGGAATTTGAGAATTGTTCTCAATTCTGAGAAATTAGCCTACGTGTTGGACACGGAGGCTCCAGCAGTGCCCGCAAATCCAACAGCTCAACAGAAAGATGCTAGAAATAAATGGACTGATGATGACATGAAGGTAAAATGCTACATGCTTGCGTCTATGAGTAATGAGTTGCAACGCCAGCATGAGCACATGGAGAGTTCTGCTGACATCTTGCTTCATCTTAAAGAGTTGTATGATGAGCAAAGTCGAACAGCTCGTTACGAAGTGTCAAGGCGACTGTTCAGGACTAAGATGTCTGATGGTCACTCAGTCAATAATCATTGCTTGGCGATGATTAAGGACATTGAGGAGCTTGAGAAGCTCGGAATGACTATGGACGCAGAACTTCAAATTGATTTGATCTTACAATCATTACCTGATTCATTTTCTCAGTTTATTTTAAATTTTCAAATGAATAAAATTACTTGCACTCTCGCCGAGCTGTTGAATATGTTGGTCACGGCTGAAGGAATGCTAAAAGTCAATAAGGGCTCAGTTTTGGCTGTTGAACGGGCTTCCTCCAAAAGAAAGTCTAAATGGAGAAAGAAGAAGCCTGCAAAGAAGCCAAAGACTGACACTGTCAAGGCAAATCCCAAAAAGAAGGCCGCCAAAGGAACTTGCTTCCACTGTCAAAAGGATGGCCACTGGAAGAGGAATTGCCCGGACTATTTGGCTAGCCTGAAGGACAAGGTGAAGAATAAAACTTTGGAAGGTATGTCCGAGATTCATGTCATTGAAACTACTAGCTTATCGGTTTGTTCTACTCTTACATGGGTCATTGACTCGGGATGCACCTCGCATTTGTGTATTTCAATGCAGGCGCTAAAGAAAAGTAGACGACTTAGGGATGGAGAGCTTACCCTACGCGTTGGAAACGGAGCAAGAGTTGCTGCTGTTGCTGTAGGGACTTATCCTTTATGTCTACCGACAGGAGTAGTTTTAGAACTTAGAGATTGTCTTTATGTTCCTAGTGCGACTAGAAACCTTATTTCTGTTTCACGTTTGGTATTGGACGGTTATAAGTTTATTTTTGAATCAAACATTTGTTCAATTTATTTGAGAAATAATTTGATAGGTTGTGGTTCTTTAATAGACAATCTCTATTACTTACATATGGATGTTAGTATGAATACAGTTCACAATGGCATGAATGAGAATACTATTGGTTTTAAAAGACCTAGAGAGGAGGTAAACAAAACATACTTGTGGCATCTGAGGCTTGGTCACATTGGAGAAGATAGGGTTAACAAGCTGGCTAAGGATGGTATCTTAGGATCCTTACTCCCTGAACCATACCCAGCTTGTGAATCATGTCTTCAAGGAAAAATGACTAAGTCTCCCTTTGTTGGACAAGGACAGAGAGCTACCGAAGTACTCGCCCTGATACATACTGATGTATGTGGCCCATTCGATGTGTCTGCTTGGGGCGGCTATCTCTACTTTATTACCTTTACTGATGATTATTCACGGTATGGGTACGTGTATTTAATTAAACACAAGTCTGAAGTCTTTGAAAAGTTTAAAGAGTTTAGACAAGAAGTAGAAAAGCAAATGGAAAAACCGATTAAGGCTCTTCGATCCGATCGAGGAGGGGAATACCTTAGCACGGATTTCTTAACCTACCTCAAGAATAATGGTATTGTCTCTCAATGGACTCCTCCTGGAACACCAGAACTGAATGGGGTGTCTGAACGGAGGAATCGAACTTTATTAGATATGGTTCGATCTATGATGAGTTTTACAGATTTACCTACGTCACTTTGGGGTTATGCACTTCTTACGGCTATTTATATTTTGAACAGAGTACCTTCCAAATCTGTTCCCACCACACCATATGAGATGTGGCACGGTAGGAAGCCAAGTTTTACTCACATTAAGACTTGGGGGTGTCCGGCTTATATTAAGAAATTAAAGACGGACAAATTGGAAAGCAGATCAGTCAAGGGAAGATTCATTGGTTATCCCAAGGAATCACTTGGATACAATTTTTATCTCCCAGAAAGTCACAATGTGATTGTGAGCCGACATGCCTTCTTTCTTGAAAATGAATTTATTTTAGCAGGAGGCAGTGGGAGAAAAATAGAACTAGAGGAGAAAGTCTCTTTAGAATCGAGCATTCCAAGAGCCCTTCCTGATAACTCTGTGATACCAGAGATTACGTTGCCACCTCGCAAGTCTAGTAGAATCTCTCATCCTCCTGATAGATACATGGGATTATTTATTGAGGACATGGAGGAAATGTTCCTAGTGGGAGACAAGGATCATAGAGATGATCCTAAGACTTATAGCGAGGCGATGTCAGACATCGACTCCGAAAAATGGTTGGAAGCTATGAAGTCTGAAATAGACTCAATGTACTCCAATCAAGTTTGGACTTTGGTTGATCCACCGGAGGGTATTGTACCCGTTGGATGCAAATGGATCTTCAAGAGAAAGATTGGTTCTGATGGAAAGGTAGAGACCTATAAAGCTAGGCTGGTAGCAAAAGGTTATAGTCAACGCGAAGGCATTGACTATCAGGATACCTTTTCACCTGTAGCCATGCTTAAATCTATCAGAACTCTGCTTGCTATTGCTGCACATTATGACTACGAGATCTGGCAAATGGATGTAAAAACTGCTTTCCTGAATGGATATCTTGAAGAAGAAATCTATATGGAGCAGCCTTTGGGTTTCGCTGCCAAAGATAGAAGTCATAAAGTGTGCAAGCTTCAACGATCCATTTATGGGTTGAAGCAAGCTTCTCGGAGTTGGAACACTCGTTTCAATGATGCAGTCGAATCGTTCGATTTCATCATAAATGAGGAAGAGCCGTGTGTGTATAAAAGGGTTAGTGGGAGTGCTGTTACCTTCCTCGTATTGTACGTGGATGACATACTCCTAATAGGGAATGACATTCCTATGTTAACATCGGTGAAGTTATGGTTATCCAAAGAGTTTTCTATGAAAGACCTTGGAGAAGCATCTTATATCCTAGGGATAAAGGTCTATAGGGATAGACCTAAGAAGTTGCTTAGTTTATCGCAAGCTATGTACATAGATGAAGTGTTGAAAAGGTTCAGCATGGAGAATTCCAAAAGGGGTATTGTGATGACCTGGATCTCCGCAGAGCCGTTGCGGTGCTTTGGGGTGGCCACTGGAGGCCTACGCGGGGTGCTGGAGGTGTTCGGGGCACGATTGGACACAAGTGTTGGACTTTGGACTTAAATTGGATCACGCGGGTGATCAGGGGACCCCATCGGTTGTTTAGAGGTGCTTGCGCGCGAAACGGATATTGAGATTGGGCTCGGCGCGAGATTTGGACCAAGAATACTCTTCCGGGGGCTTTCGGCAATTTTTAGAGTGAGAATTTGGCAAAACGGACCTCGTTTTTGGAATCAGCGCGCGAAAACGGTCAAGATGGGCTATTTGCTTGTTAATTTGGAGCCTGCGGGTACTGTTCATGCCGGAACAGTGTTTCCGGCGATCGCCGGCGGCGTCCGGCGGCGGCGGGCAGCGCCGGCGGGCGGCGGCGCGGCCTCGGGCAGGCGGCAGGCGGCGGCACAGGGCGCGGGCAGGGCGCGGGCAGGCGCGCGGTCCACCGCGCGGGGCGCGTGCACCGGAGGCGGGCCACGTGGCGCTCTCCAGTTGGCCGGTGCAGCAGGCGCGGTCCACTGAATTTGGGCCGGGTGCACGGTGGACCGGGTGGACACGTGGCGGCTCGGGATTTGCGGGTCTTGGTGCACGCGGTCCACGCGAGCGGTGGAGACTGACCGGGGCAGGTGGTTGTACGACCCGGGTCAGCCGGGGACGTGCGCGGTGCACGGCGCACCGTGCGCGGTGCACGGCCTGTCGGGGCACGTGGCGCGCCCCGTTGGCTGGCGCAGGTGCGCCGGGTGCAGCGGGGTTCGCGGGCCTGTTGGGCTGGGCTACGTGGCCGGCCCAGGGGATTTCGGGCGTGAACAGTAACGGGCCGGCCCGTTACTGTAGCAGCCCGAAATCCGGAATGCGCCCGGAACCAGGGACATGGAGGGAATTAAGTGATTTGTTTTTCAGCCTATATAAATAGTGCAATCCGAGCCTCCTTCTTTCTCCCTTATCTCCCAAACCGAGCCTTTTCAGCCCAAGCACATTTCAAGCAAAAATCTTCATCTCCAAGTCCTTGATCTCCCTGCCAAGTTTCAAGAGTTTTGGAGGCACGAATCCCGAGGTTCCCCATTTTACGGTGCGGCGCGACGTTGTTTCCTAGTGTTCTTCTTCGGCGCAGCGATCGTATTTTTGCTCCCCTGGGCTACCCCGACATCATTTTCCTGTGATTCTTGCACCAGTGGACTCCTAAGAGGTAGGACTTCATCTTTCGTTTTGGTCGCGCTTTCCCGTTTCGAGGTTTTGGCACGGTTTTCGAGGCAACAAGTGACCCCTTTTTCTGTATGGAATTCCTTGACAGCAGCGGAGTGTTTCGGCCATATCTTTGCGCACGAGCGTCCAACGGAAACGAGCCTATACAACTTTTTCATCTACGGATCGCAAGGAACGCGCTCGTATTTTTATTGGATTTTTGTGAATTTTACTTCGAGGTGAAAATTAATGTTTTCTCTGTGAACAGTAATCAGTCCTTAATCCAGATTAGTGTATGAGAGTGCCCTCTTGCTGAATTTTTATCTTGACTTACCGAACTCCGATTTGGACGTGCAAGGTACCGTTTCGAAGCTATCGACGCAAGGATCGCCGTGATATTTTTATTGGAATTTTCTGGAATTTCTGCAGGTGATAATTTCACAGTTTGGTACTCGTGATTGTATGTGGTAATTAGTGCTGAATTTGGGAGTCTAGTGTAATTAGTGGACTTCTTGATGTACCAGGAATGTTGCGGGTGTGCTAAAATTGTGGGAGCGAGGATTTGGAATTTTGGTATTTTCTGACTGTACGAGTTTGGACAGTTGCGCTTCAGGTGGGTGGTTGTTGTACTCCTCTCTTTGTATGCCCACTAGGAATATCAGAGTACCCCTGATTTGATGATGCTAAATGTGTTAATTGGTAGACTCGCATGCTTTAGGGAGCAAATTATTGGTTATCTGATCCGAGAAAGTTATTGTTAGATTGATCATTTGTTTAAATCGCCTAAGTTCTGGACCGTATGCATAGAGACAATGTGATAATAGTTGAGGACTGCAAAACTGATGATTAATCATATGTGACTGTCACTTTAGCCTTATTCTCTAAATTGATTATTCTGGGAAACTGGACAAATATTGGAACACTGCATGATTAAATTGGTCACATAATTATTGCCATCTTTTACTGCTACACTATTTTGGGACTTGACTTAGGAGAAACCATGCTTTTTCTCTTTTCTTCTTTCATTGTTGGCACTAGCGGCTTAATCGCTCAGGTTCGAGCATATGTTGGACAGTGTAGGCAGGTATTGGGGCTTTGGGACAGGTTGAGTTTGTCAGGGGGTTGCGGTGACCACGGATCTTGGGTGGTTGACCGGATTATTTCTATTGCATCAGATTGGGTTTTTATGACAGGCTACTTGATTCTGATGCATCACTTTTCCCATCCTTATTGGTTGGTCATATAGAGGCATATTAGGGATAGCACTCTATCAGTTGCTTTATTTACCTGCATCCCCTTTCTTTTCCTTTCCCTTTTCGCCTCTGAGCACCTGGTGGGCATATCTGAGCTGAGGCTTTACCCACTAGGGGAGGCTACTGTTCATAGTAGTACTGACCCCCATTGTTTTCCTTGTTTCTTTCTTTCCCTTGTTTTGCAGAGTCCTCAGTGGGAGTTGCTGGGCCGTCAGCAACTGATCGAGGTAAGCGAATTGCGGACTAGATAGAGAGCCACCGAGGGTCGTAGCTGGAGATTTTGGGTACCAGGACTTCTCAGACAGTGTTTTTGTATTTCTTTTTGGGGACTGGCTTCTGCCAGCTGTTTGTATTTTAGTTGTGAGCTGGGAGAGACATCTGTATTTTATTTTACTGTTGTACCTTTTACTTCCAGCATCTGTCTGAGATACAGTAGTTTTATTTCAGCTCTGATTATTATGCTCTTTTATTATCTTTTCTTATCTGAGCAGGTTACCGACGCTTCGTGTATGTGGGAAATACCGCATGCACGGCGGATCTGTGGACGGGCCCGGGTTCTGGTTTACACCCGGGGCGTGACAGATTAAGTTGGTATCAGAGCTTAGGGATAGGTCAGTTGGGACTTAGGAAACCCTAGGCTTTTGGCAGACCCTAGGAAGGCAGGACGTGAGTGACGTGACGTTATGCGAAAGTCGGCAATTTGGTCAGGTGCTTTTGTGACTCTTCCAGGGAAGGGAGAGGGATTGGCATACCCTATTTTTGTGGGACAGTTATGTTGGCTGCAGACAACATAAAGTTACAAAAATAGGAGGATGCCTTTGACTTTCGCTAGATTGGGTCGAGTGCGGTTTCGTTATTGATCTGTGGTTCTCTGTTTGACAGGATGCCTCCCCGACGTCGGATTCCTACCCGGGGTGCCCCTACACCCCCTGTTGAGCGAGGACAGGCTGGATCTTCTGAGATTGCTGAGCTGAGGGCCTTGGTGGCCCAATTGGCGGAGAGCAGCCGCCGGCAGGAGCAGCGGATTGAGCAGCTACTGGCGCGGGGTGGGGCGCCGCCTCCGACAGTGTCAGAGACCCCGGCACCACCTGTGGAACCACTTGTGCCGACGGCGCCATCTTTGAGTAGTGGGGCTCAGGGAGTGGCCCAGCCTTTGACCCCGGCGGAGGAGCGGGACTTCGCGGATAAACTGGTTAAGTTTTGTAAGCGCGGGCCGCCCAGGTTCTCGGGGCGAGATATGCAGCCGTGGGAGGTTGGGACATGGTTAGCAGCGATGGAGAAGATTTTTCGGGATTTCTTCATCGACCCGAGGTACAGAGTTCATATGGCGGTACATTGCCTAGATGGAGATGCAGACCTCTGGTGGCGTCGGGTGGAGCCACGGGAGTTTCAGATTTCTCGACAGCTACCCTGGTCCGAGTTTCGGCGTATGATTGTGGATACCTATTTTTCGACCAGCGTGAAGAGGAAGCTGGAGGATGATTTGAAAAGCATTCAGCAGGGCGACCGGTCAGTTCAGGATTACCATCAGGAGTTCATGCGGCTGTTTAATTGTGTGCCCTATGTCGCCCGGGATGGACCACATCAGGTCGAGTTATTCGAGGCAGGCCTCCGCAGCGAGCTTTATATCCTTGTGCATGCACAGCGACACCAGACTCTTCAGGAGGCCGTCGAGCATGCCTTTTGGGTGGAGGGAGGCGACGCAGAGGTGGCAAGGCGAGGCGGGATGGTCGTACTGAGTTCCGTGAGGAAACGACCGGCACCCGAGGATGAGGGACAGACTGGTTCATGGAGACCGCCCCGGCCTCAGTCACCTAGCCGTGGGCGTGTGGAGCAGCGAGAGCCTAGCGGATCCCAGTGGTCATCGCAACAGCAGCAGGAGTCGCAGCATCAGACTCAGAGACAGCAGCAGACGGGGCGGCCACGGTTTCGTGATAGAGACAGATGCATATTCTGTAGAGGACCTCACTTGTCGCACACCTGTGATCAGAGGTGGGGTAGTTGTTACAAGTGCGGACAGCCAGGCCACATTCGAGCTACGTGCCCCCTTTCGACTTCAGCGGCACCCTCATCTGCATCGGCTCCTCTTTCGCCCCAGCAGCAGTGGTCGGCTCAGTGGCCTTATGCTCCAGCGAGCGGGTCACCACCTTTTTACCCTGCGGATCAGCAGTTGCCGGATCAGGGCGGTCCGGTCTACGCCACTCAGGTGGAGGATTTTGCAGCAGCCGACTTTGTGGGGGCAGGTATGGTTTTATTGTATTTACCGGCATTGTTTGTGCATTGTATTGCATTTGGGCATCCTAGTCTTTTGTTAGAAGTGCATGTACTTCCTTGCATTGGGTTAAGGGTAGGACGGTTACCGGGTGTTCGGGAGGTCGTATTCCCGATCCTTAGCACGTAGGGACGTGTTGTGGGTCCTGCCCGGTGCGGTTGAGTCCTTAGTTTTACCTGTAGGCCTGATGGTCTCGTGGGGCTTGGTTTGGCACTTAGGATGGTTAGGCTAGCTCGGTTGTTTACCTTTCGCGGCAGCTGATTATGCTGCGAGGACGGTTCTTGTGAGAGCCAGGCCTGGAGGCGTTGGTGTACCTGGGTTGCTTGAGGGTATCTTCGCTTCTTTGGTTTTGACCTTGTGAGTGAGGCGGATGTCTCGTAGTGGGTGAGTAGCTTGTTTGCCGGTGTGTTTGAGGGACCTGCGGCGGCATCGGGACTTGGTGAAACCCCTTTTGGGTGGTGAGTTTCTAGCTGTTCTCCTATCGGAGTTGTTTGGCATGACACCAGTTTGGGAGTTGAGGACCCTTAAGAATTTGATGAAGCGATCATCGGGAGCTGGCACCCTTCTGTCAAGCTTGGGGGATTTGAGTTACGAGCTGCAAGGGTATTGGATCTTCGCGAAGGTTGTTTTACAGTCTGGTTCTCTCAACTACTCATGGCTGAGTATTGATGCCGGAGGGTTAGGGATGTGCTTCTACGTCCTGACGGTTTGGATTTGAGATCGGAGGCTACGGGATCAGTTGGGGGACTTATATCGGATATGTTAGGAGTACCGAGGTACTTGGATCGAGCTTTTGTGTCGACGGACTGGTGGATGGATTATCTTAGGCCCTGGGAGGGGCAGATGCTTGTACCGGTGTAGACTACTTGATGGCCGAGCAGTTAGCCCAGCTGTACCTTGTTGAGGTGGCGTGGTCCTCTGGATGTGTTCTCCTTTGTTTCGTTCTGGTTAGAGACCCAAGGATTGCATAGTGCCTCTGGTTGAGGTATTTGGTAGTTTTGGGAGCTTGAGTGTTGGATGATTGGATATTTACCCCTCTTGTTGGTTGTGATCCCGTGTTGAGGAATGACTTTAGTTTCGAGGACGAAACTTTCTTTTAGTGGGGGAGGATGTGATGACCTGGATCTCCGCAGAGCCGTTGCGGTGCTTTGGGGTGGCCACTGGAGGCCTACGCGGGGTGCTGGAGGTGTTCGGGGCACGATTGGACACAAGTGTTGGACTTTGGACTTAAATTGGATCACGCGGGTGATCAGGGGACCCCATCGGTTGTTTAGAGGTGCTTGCGCGCGAAACGGATATTGAGATTGGGCTCGGCGCGAGATTTGGACCAAGAATACTCTTCCGGGGGCTTTCGGCAATTTTTAGAGTGAGAATTTGGCAAAACGGACCTCGTTTTTGGAATCAGCGCGCGGAAAACGGTCAAGATGGGCTATTTGCTTGTTAATTTGGAGCCTGCGGGTACTGTTCATGCCGGAACAGTGTTTCCGGCGATCGCCGGCGGCGTCCGGCGGCGGCGGGCAGCGCCGGCGGGAGGCGGCGCGGCCTCGGGCAGGCGGCAGGCGGCGGCACAGGGCGCGGGCAGGGCGCGGGCAGGCGCGCGGTCCACCGCGCGGGGCGTGCACCGGAGGCGGGCCACGTGGCGCTCTCCAGTTGGCCGGTGCAGCAGGCGCGGTCCACTGAATTTGGGCCGGGTGCACGGTGGACCGGGTGGACACGTGGCGGCTCGGGATTTGCGGGTCTTGGTGCACGCGGTCCACGCGAGCGGTGGAGACTGACCGGGGCAGGTGGTTGTACGACCCGGGTCAGCCGGGGACGTGCGCGGTGCACGGCGCACCGTGCGCGGTGCACGGCCTGTCGGGGCCACGTGGCGCGCCCCCGTTGGCTGGCGCAGGTGCGCCGGGTGCAGCGGGGTTCGCGGGCCTGTTGGGCTGGGCTACGTGGCCGGCCCAGGGGATTTCGGTGCGTGAACAGTAACGGGCCGGCCCGTTACTGTAGCAGCCCGAAATCCGGAATGCGCCCGGAACCAGGGACATGGAGGGAATTAAGTGATTTGTTTTTCAGCCTATATAAATAGTGCAATCCGAGCCTCCTTCTTTCTCCCTTATCTCCCAAACCGAGCCTTTTCAGCCCAAGCACATTTCAAGCAAAAATCTTCATCTCCAAGTCCTTGATCTCCCTGCCAAGTTTCATGAGTTTTGGAGGCACGAATCCCGAGGTTCCCCATTTTACGGTGCGGCGCGACGTTGTTTCCTAGTGTTCTTCTTCGGCGCAGCGATCGTATTTTTGCTCCCCTGGGCTACCCCGACATCATTTTCCTGTGATTCTTGCACCAGTGGACTCCTAAGAGGTAGGACTTCATCTTTCGTTTTGGTCGCGCTTTCCCGTTTCGAGGTTTTGGCACGGTTTTCGAGGCAACAAGTGACCCCTTTTTCTGTATGGAATTCCTTGACAGCAGCGGAGTGTTTCGGCCATATCTTTGTGCACGAGCGTCCAACTGAAACGAGCCTATACAACTTTTTCATCTACGGATCGCAAGGAACGCGCTCGTATTTTTATTGGATTTTTGTGATTTTTACTTCGAGGTGAAAATTAATGTTTTCTCTGTGAACAGTAATCAGTCCTTAATCCAGATTAGTGTATGAGAGTGCCCTCTTGCTGAATTTTTATCTTGACTTACCGAACTCCGATTTGGACGTTCAAGGTACCGTTTCGAAGCTATCGACGCAAGGATCGCCGTGATATTTTTATTGGAATTTTCTGGATATTTGCTGCAGGTGATAATTTCACAGTTTGGTACTCGTGATTGTATGTGGTAATTAGTGCTGAATTTGGGGAGTCTAGTGTAATTAGTGGACTTCTTGATGTATCAGGAATGTTGCGGGTGTGCTAAAATTATGGGAGCGAGGATTTGGAATTTTGGTATTTTCTGACTGTACGAGTTTGGACAGTTGCGCTTCAGGTGGGTGGTTGTTGTACTCCTCTCTTTGTATGCCCACTAGGAATATCAGAGTACCCCTGATTTGATGATGCTAAATGTGTTAATTGGTAGACTCGCATGCTTTAGGGAGCAAATTATTGGTTATCTGATCCGTGAAAATTATTGTTAGATTGATCATTTGTTTAAATCGCCTAAGTTCTGGACCGTATGCATAGAGACAATGTGATAATATTTGAGGACTGCAAAACTGATGATTAATCATATGTGACTGTCACTTTAGCCTTTATTCTCTAAATTGATTATTCTGGGAAACTGGACAAATATTGGAACACTGCATGATTAAATTGGTCACATAATTATTGCCATCTTTTACTGCTACACTATTTTGGGACTTGACTTAGGAGAAACCATGCTTTTTCTCTTTTCTTCTTTCATTGTTGGCACTAGCGGCTTAATCGCTCAGGTTCGAGCATATGTTGGACAGTGTAGGCAGGTATTGGGGATTTGGGACAGGTTGAGTTTGTCAGGGGGTTGCGGTGACCACGGATCTTGGGTGGTTGACCGGATTATTTCTATTGCATCAGATTGGGTTTTTATGACAGGCTACTTGATTCTGATGCATCACTTTTCCCATCCTTATTGGTTGGTCATATAGAGGCATATTAGGGATAGCACTCTATCAGTTGCTTTATTTACCTGCATCCCCTTTCTTTTCCTTTCCCTTTTCGCCTCTGAGCACCTGGTGGGCATATCTGAGCTGAGGCTTTACCCACTAGGGGAGGCTACTGTTCATAGTAGTACTGACCCCCATTGTTTTCCTTGTTTCTTTCTTTTCCCTTGTTTTGCAGAGTCCTCAGTGGGAGTTGCTGGGCCGTCAGCAACTGATCGAGGTAAGCGAATTGCGGACTAGATAGAGAGCCACCGAGGGTCATAGCTGGAGATTTTGGGTACCAGGACTTCTCAGACAGTGTTTTTGTATTTCTTTTTGGGGACTGGCTTCTGCCAGCTGTATGTATTTTAGTTGTGTGCTGGGAGAGACATCTGTATTACATTTTATTGTTGTACCTTTTACTTCCAGCATCTGTCTGAGATACAGTAGTTTTATTTCAGCTCTGATTATTATGCTCTTTTATTATCTTTTCTTATCTGAGCAGGTTACCGACGCTTCGTGTATGTGGGAAATACCGCATGCACGGCGGATCTGTGGACGGGCCCGGGTTCTGGTTTACACCCGGGGCGTGACAGGTATGGTACCTCTAAGACATGGAATTCACCTCTCTAAGACTATGTCTCCTAAGACACCTGAAGAGAGAAGTCGCATGAGCAGGATCCCTTATGCTTCCGCAATAGGGAGTATAATGTAGGCAATGCTATGTACTCGACCTGATATAGCACAGGCTGTGAGCGTCACTAGTCGATATCAGTCGAACCCAGGCGAAGAGCATTGGGTAGCGGTGAAGAATATCTTTAAGTACTTGAGAAGAACAAAGGATATGTTCTTGGTTCTTGGAGGTGGAGAACTCAAAGTTAATGGCTATACAGATTCAGACTTTATGTCTGATATAGACGATAGAAAGTCTACGTCTGGGTATCTATTTATTTGCAATGGAGGGTCAATAGTTTGGAAGAGTTCTAAACAAGAGACAATTGCTGATTCTACTATGGAGGCAGAGTACATCGCTGCATCTAAAGCTGCCAAGGAAGCTATTTGGATCAAGAAATTTATCACTGAGCTTGGCGTCGTTCCCTCTAGTAGGGATCCCCTGCCACTATATTGTGATAATAATGGCGCCGCAGCATTAGCTAAGGAGCCGAGATCTCATCAGAAATCCAAACATATCGAGCGGCGGTATCACAAGATCAGAGAGTACATCAGAGATAAACATATTGAAGTGCAGAAGGTTGCCTCCGCAGATAACGTGGCGGACCCGCTAACTAAGGCTATGACTCAGCAAAAACTAGAGACTCATCTCGAGAAGATGGGCATTAGATATATGACTGATTGGCTTTAGTGCAAGTGGGAGATTGTTAGTTGTATGCCCCAAAAGCCTATCAGGCTGACGCATTTTATTATATGGGACATATTTGTACTTGATCTTTATTATAATTTGGGCATTTTATGCCATTCATGTTTGATGTGTCCATGAATCGTCCTTTGATTTAATGAGATGATAATGTATATTCTTAAGAGTTAAGAATTTGAGATACATATTATTAGTGATTAAGTCATAAATGCTCTCAATCGGAGGATCATCATGGGGACGATGATTGATCCGGCAAGATTGATGTATGTGTCGCTCTCTTTTAGGATGACGAGTCTCAAGTCATTAGTGTGGGGACACTGGAGCGAACGTGCAGGTGGTTGTTATAGAACAAGGGCACTGAGCGTGACCAATTACGAATAGTTACTTGGATGTCTACTCTTTCGTCAGTAACTGATTCGATGTTGCAGTGGTACAACTGATCCTTAGACCTGCGACACCACGGCCATTCAATATGAGGCTACTGTAGTTTGACTATGCAAACTCTGATCCTAGTCACGGGTCTTAGTAGTATATGTTGGCTGCAGTCGGTTCATATTAGGAATGGGTGTTTGTTCATAGGGGATCTATCGCTCTCGGTAGAGAGATAATTAGTCCTATGCTATTTGTAAGGCAAAGCTCCGAAATCCTCGGCCGAGGTAATATGGTTCATGGAAAGGTGTTTCCAAGAGTAACCATATGAGCTTGTGTCCTATCAAATTTGTCATATAACGGGTGATGGGTTTTGACGAGTATTCCATGACCTCCACTCAGTTGGGACTATGCGATAGAAGGATTGTATTGTACGGTAACTGCACCTTGAGGTTCAGTCCAATATTCACTTCTGACTGGATTGCCACCATATGCTGCTAGGCGTCACTGGTAGATTGTGGGAACCAATAAGAATAATTATAGGCGAATAATTATTATACGATGGAAGAATCAAAAGTGTTTGATCCATCAAAAGGAGTTTTGATGATGATGTCGATGGGGATCGCATCATATCTCACTACCAGACATAATTGAACCTATTAGGTCACACACATAAGGAATCGCGCATGATCGATATCAAGGAGATGATAAAGAAGTTTATAGAATGGATTAATTATAATCACAATACTAAAGTTTACTAATTTATTAGTAAAATGACTAATTTGCAATTTTTGTAAATTAGAGGTATTTAAGTGCAAAAGTTGCATGGTGTATTTACTAATCGTTAGTAAATATTTGGAGGACTTATGTGTAAATGTTACACACATAGGATAATGGATAATCCAATCGGATTAGGATTCGATTTAATTAGTTACTATATTTTAGGAGATCTTTCTTTGTAACTAATTATAAGATTTGATTAGTTACTATACTTTATTTTGATATAGCCGGCCAACTTTCTATTATAAGAATAGGTAGTACGTATGTGATACGTAACAATTTTTGAGTAAGAGAAAAAGGAATAAGAAAACCCTAGCCGCCTATCCTCTCCTTCTTCCTAAAGTCCTCCATAATTAATCGTTCTCGATCTTCGGAAGATTGCTAGCACAATTAGAAGATTGATTCATCCTCCTTACATCGACGCAAGAATTAATTCGTGATCGGATCGCGAATCAAGGCGATCGGTTTATCGATCAAGGGCGTGATTCCGTGTGGACACAAGTAGAGGCCGGGTGCGTGCGCGGCTATCAAGGACGAACAATTTTTACCAACGATCGTCGGCTTCGCGGTGATCTCGACCCGCGCAAGGTAAAAATCATTCCTAATTGATGAGATCAATTAGATTACCTTTTTACGATCTAAAACAAAACATGAGGTGATCTTGGTTTAAGAAAAATTTTAATTGCGTTTCTTTCTTCCGCTGCGCATATCCGTATTTTTCTTATAGCGTGGCCTTGTGGATTCAAGGTGCTACCGCTCTCGTGGATTCGAAGCGAGGTACGTTCATGTGATCGAGACGTACTACTTGGTGGAGACCGTGGATTCGGTTGGACATCATGGACTCGACGTTGGACGCCGTGGATTCGGCATTGGACGCAAATCGTGGATTCGAGGCGCGTTGCGGAGCGAGCGGAGAAGATCAACTAGGAGCGTAGGGAAAAAGGTTGAGTCGTGTGTGAGTACGTTATATCACCTTTGTACTTGTTTGATTCTAGTGGATTTCACCGTGTGATCAGTCCCGTGGTTTTTTACTCCTGGTTTTGGAGTTTTCCACGTAAAATCTCTGCATGTTATTTACTTTTTCGCATTGGGTTATTTTTACGCAAAAATTTTGAAGTGTTTATTGTTTACATCTATTCACGCCCCTCTAGATGTTTTTTTCCCTGTTCAGATCCATGTAGTCATAACCCACATGCAGTACCTTAAGTAATCCGCGAGGGGTCCCCACTACGACACCTTGTGGGGTACACGGATAAACGTACCATCTTTTCGGAAAAATACACCCTGTGCAGTGGCCAGACCGCCGGTGTGCGTGTAAGCAGTCATGAGCATAAATGCCGAAACCGGTGTGTAATAAGGCACCGCGACATTCGTCGCCACAATTAGAGTTAAAAGAGCGGGATTCTCATGCAATGGGGTTAAACAGTTCACAAAATATACATCTATTTTATTTTCACAAGTTACGACGGGAATGACCATACACCGAAATATAATAAAGTACCCACCTCAAATCGTGTCGACCGGAACTCCGAAAATTGACCCGTACCTTCGGACGACACCCGGACCTAAAAGAAAGTCCCCCAACAGGGCATAACATGTAGTAACCTTGAAATTTAAATAATTAATATTTACTTTTGAAAATATGTATAATTGATAATTTTGGCAAAATTTGATAAATAGTGGATCATTAGTGGCCCAAAAATATCGACTTTTGATCGGGGCCAGATCTTGAAAATCTGAGATCACCATTGCGACCGTCTCGACGAAACATGAAAGTTTCATATTCATATGTTTTCGGTCTGACGGTCGGATCTTCCAGAAATCAGAAAAGAAGCGGGTGGGCCCCACAACTTAAGTGAATAGTAAACACTATAATTTAATTCCCCTTAGAACACTAAAGGCCGAATCACTGTCTAAAAGTTTAACATAGGGGTATGAGTAATGGAATCTAACTATTTTCGACGTTCTGAGCGCGATGGCACTGACGGTTTTCGCGTTTGGCGTCCCGTGTGCATCGAAGTGCGTGCAACGCGCTGTAATTAGTCAAACATGATGGACCAACTTTTTATCTGAGCGTCAAACAAAGCAACCAAATATGCTACTTGACAGGTCTCGACGAGCCGGACGTCGTGGCGAAGTCCATTTCGCAAATCAACGCTCGGATTGCCTCGAAATGCGTGAAAAGCACCAAATTATCGCTTTTTCTTCAATTATCTTGGGTGTTCTTGGGCCAACACTTTTGGGACTTGTTGGTTGGGCCTCTGCCAACCTAAGAAGCCCACGAAGTGTGCTGGGCAGAGCCAGGAGGCTGGGGTTGTGTGTGAACCCGGATGGAGGCTAAATTGCAAAAGAATCTTGCATTTAAGATGGGATTGCCTCTTGGACTACCCTGGACCAGAGCTCGAAGGGTTTGGAGTGGATTACGAAGCATCACACTCCTCTGAGCCTTCCAGATCAAAACCAGATTGTAGGGTGGCCGAGGAGTCACAACCCATTGTTGTGAACTCGGAGAGAGAGAGAGAGAAAGAAGAGGATGGAACCAACTTCTTCCCAGCCGTGATCTGGAGATCCGGTGGAGTTCCTCCGAACCTGTGAAGTGATCTGGGAGTTTCCCGTGGCCGCGCGTGAAGAAGGACCCGAGAACCGGCTTCTTCCTTCTTCATCGGATCCGGCCAAGGTAAGAACTCTCTAACCTTGGTTTGTTTGAACCCGAGACCTTTAACAGTAGGTTAATTAGGTTCTTGTGTTGTTCCCTGCCAAACCCCAAGCCCCCATGCACGTTGCATGGCCGGCGGGAGCAAAAGTTGGCCGGAAACCTAAGGTTGCTTCGCCTCGGAAAAACTCCGCAACAAAAGAACCAAAATGTCTCAAAATTGGAATTCAAGGACTGTAGGAACCATATATAAATTCTGCAAAGTTTGAACAATTTTGGTAGAGTAAATTTGGAGAAAATTGATGCCCTAGTTTTCGGGTTTTATGTGCTTTGGCCGAACTCTCAATTCCGGCGCCGGCAAGCTTCCTCGACGCAGGCCACCTACCCAGATCACTTGCTGGGACCAAGAGGATCCCAACCATGCCTTTTTATGGCTCCCATGCAGCCCGAATAAGGGTCGGCCATGGTTGACCCGAAAGTGAAACCCAACATCGCCGCCGGCGATCCGGCCACCTCCGGCCGGGGAGGAGGTGTCGGGAAGCTTTGTATGGACTAGAGGAAGCTTCCATATAAGTTGGAAGACTTCTTATGGCTTCTGTAAAAATCCGCCATTAACGAGCTCGAGCTCCAAAATGGAGCTTTGCTCCCCGCCGCCGTCGCCGCCCTCCGCGGCCGGGCTCGGGTATGGAAAGTTTCTGGGAGACATTTAGCATCTATTAGTGCTTTTGGTTTGATCCCAGAGCTTCTGGTTGAAGCATCACGATTTTCAAGGTTTAAGCCATTATCTTCTTCCTCGAGCCCAACTGATTGTGGGTATTTGGTCTGCTCTAGATGGGGGGGAATTGTTTAGAAACCTTAGAGGAACATTTTGGTTCAAAAATCTCTGCTCCAGATGCTGTGGTTGCAGAGAACCCAGCTTGCCTTTTGCTATGTTGGTGTTTATTAAAATGTGCACACCAAGTGCTTGGTAAAATGCCACAGTGAACATTTATTTGGAATTTGACAAAGATGTAAATATGAAAGTTGTTTCAATTGGTTCCCTGAGCTTGGTGCTCACTTCAGTTCAAACAGGAACTGTGTGGATGAATAATTGGAGTAATGAGAACAATTGGATAATCATGGTTGTGGTTCTGCTTGAACCAGCACACCTGGGCTGCAACCAGTGCAAGCCCTGGTATTCTAGCAATGTTTGAAGCAACTTTGATATACAAACTTTAACGGTTTGAGGTTTAGAGTTAAAGTTATAATTAAACCAACCTAGAAAGGTAATGTTGGAACAAAACACTGTTCTAGGATGTTTGCGAAGCCGCGACAGTGAGTTCTTGACTAATTTGGGGTCACTGGACGCGATGCTCGCGTTAAAAACTGATTTTGAAGTCCCGGAGAAACAAAAATGCAAAATGGCTTTGTAGAGGTTTTAATATTGAACGGGGTTTTAAGGTTGATTATTATGTTTGATCCTGGTTGGCTCGATTTGTCTCTGGTCCTCGAGCATACAGTGGATTACAGTTTAGTCACCGCTATTTGTCAGGTGGGTTATCTTCGGTCCGGGTTTTATCATTTCGGCCCTCTGGGGTATAGTATTGGTTGGACCCCTGTTCTTGTAGCCTAGTTGATATTTGAGCCTGCCTTCTTTTTGATCAGTTTCATTCTGTTATATGCTGAGTTATGATCCTTATCTGCAAAATTGATTATATGATACCTTGCATGATTGATCTTTAGTTGCTTCCAGTTATTATGACTTTATTCCTGGACATTTGTCATGCCTGATTGGTCATTAGCTAGCTTGCACATTTATACTTGATTATCAGTATATCCTGATTCATGCTCTGGTAGATGTTGATTATATTCTGCATATGATTGAGATTTAGTGGCTATTCTACATTGTACCCTTATTGGGATGTTGGTCATTTGCTAGTTTGCATACTTGATTATCAGTACTCTCTGATTATATCTGATCCATGCTATAGTAGTTGATTCCTGCATATGAGTTGAGATTCAGTTGATTCTGTCGTTGCATTCCTGTTGGAATTATTCTGGCTTTCTGCCAATTTCCTGATTTTGACAGCAAGTTTCAACATCAGCATTGTGATCACCACTGCGCCCACTTTCAGTCACGTACACCGACGGTTTGGCCACCGTCATGGTGTTCTTTACCGGTAAAGGGTCTGATCGACTCGTGAGCCCAGCATCTGTGAGTGCGTGGGTTATGATAGCATGTTAGCCTGAGGTTCTGTGAGACCAATAGTGGCATCGCCTGAGGTTCTGTGAGACCAATAGTGGCATTTGGCTGAGGTTCTGTGAGACCGAAAGTGGTATTTAGCCTGAGGTTCTGTGAGACCAATAGTGCCATTGCCTGAGGTTCTGTGAGACCAATAGTGGCATTAGATTGGGTTACTTTACTATTTCAGTTATTGATGCATATGTTGTTTCCGTCACATCTCCTTGATTAACTGATTTGATTTCCTGTTATCAGCCTATACATGATTGAAATGTTATATGATGCTTTTAATTTCAGTTCCATGATTATATATATCTGATTATCCTAACCCCTGATTATTACTATCCTCTAGTATTGTATACCAGTAGGTACGATCTGCTATTTCTCGGCTCGTCGTGCCCACTGGGATACACTCCGGTGTGTCTCACACCCTCGGGTGACTGTTTTTCAGGTCGAGCGGGTGTTGAGATGTCGGGACGAATTGGCGAGGTATCGAGATAGATGTTCGACCCTGGACAGCCGTGTACTTAGTTAAAGAGTTTAAAGTTGAAAGATTTTGTAATTTGGAAAAAAAGAGTTGTAATTTGTAAAGCTATTGAAAAAGTTAATTTGTATTATTGTAGTACGTAGTTAGTACTCTGGTATTGTTGTAGTATAGCTTAGCCGTGCATATATAGGAAAGGTCCAATTCCAAAGGGGGATTGGAACTCTTCTATATATGTGGCGGTCTGTCATTGCCCTTGCTGTTTTTGCAACTCTGATTTACAAAAAAAAAAAAAAAAAAAAAAAAAAAAAAAAAAAAAATTTAGACGCTGATTTTTGAACTCGGGGCGTGACAGATTAAATGGTATCAGAGCAATAGGAATACGATGCCTAGGTTTGGCTAGGAACGAACCCTAGGATGACTTGTGTTTACAAGAGAGCGCAGGGTTTTGGCATAGCGGTTTGAAGCTTAGGTGTGTTTCGTGTCCGCGTTTTGGGGATCAGTCCAGTATTAGCCGCGGTCATGGTTTCGGCCGTGGGCTTGATGTTTCAGTGGAGCCAGAGGTCTCAGATCAGTTACTGTACATGTGGTTGAAGGATTGACCACCGTTCTTGTCGAAATTGTTTAACTAATGGAACAGCAGCAAATGACTGCTAGTATTGCATCAGCCTTACAGTTTTGCCCAGAGGTTGAACAAGTTGTTGATCCTTTAGTGTCCCCGTGTTATAAAAATCAGTGGCCTATGTGCCCAATGGTAATCCTGAGTTGGGTTGGATATGAATTTTGGCTCTCTGTCGATTCTATCGAGAAGTAGTGACTTCTTAGTAGAGGCTATGTCATTGGCATAGTGACTGTGATGGGAGGTAAGTGATGTACCTTCAGATGTGAGTTGTGTCCCCAACTAGTTGTTGGCGACAGATTTATTGTATTTCGCTTTTCTTTTGGTAAGCACGTTGGCTGCAGACAACGTACTGTCGAAAGAACTGAGGAAATACTCTACCTTGTAAAGGGAAAGATTGGGTCTAAATTAGTAGCCTTGGAGTTGTTGATACCTTGTGACTGGTTGTCACTATCGTGAACCTATTAGAGACTTACTAGTGGTTTAGTTAAGTTTAAGTTTCGGGGACGAAACTTCTTATAAGTGGTGGGTGATGTAGTAACCTTGAAATTTAAATAATTAATATTTACTTTTGAAAATATGTATAATTGATAATTTTGGCAAAATTTGATAAATAGTGGATCATTAGTGGCCCAAAAATATCGACTTTTGATCGGGGCCTGATCTTGGAAATCTGAGGTCACCATTGCGACCGTCTCGACGAAACATGAAAGTTTCATATTCATATGTTTTCGGTCTGACAGTCGGATCTTCCAGAAATCAGAAAAGAAGCGGGTGGGCCCCACAACTTAAGTGAATAGTAAACACTATAATTTAATTCCCCTTAGAACACTAAAGGCCGAATCACTGTCTAAAAGTTTAACATAGGGGTATGAGTAATGGAATCTAACTATTTTCGACGTTCTGAGCGCGATGGCACTGACGGTTTTCGCGTTTGGCGACCCGTGTGCATCGAAGTGCGTGCAACGCGCTGTAATTAGTCAAACATGATGGACCAACTTTTTATCTGAGCGTCAAACAAAGCAACCAAATATGCTACTTGACAGGTCTCAACGAGCCGGACGTCGTGGCGAAGTCCGTTTCGCAAAACAACGCTCGGATTGCCTCGAAATGCGTGAAAAGCACCAAATTATCGCTTTTTCTTCAATTATCTTGGGTGTTCTTGGGCCAACACTTTTGGGACTTGTTGGTTGGGCCTCTGCCAACCTAAGAAGCCCACGAAGTGTGCTGGGCAGAGCCAGGAGGCTGGGGTTGTGTGTGAACCCGGATGGAGGCTAAATTGCAAAAGAATCTTGCATTTAAGATGGGATTGCCTCTTGGACTACCCTGGACCAGAGCTCGAAGGGTTTGGAGTGGATTACGAAGCATCACACACCTCTGAGCCTTCCAGATCAAAACCACAGTGTAGGGTGGCCGAGGAGTCACAACCCATTGTTGTGAACTCGGAGAGAGAGAGAGAAAGAAGAGGATGGAACCAACTTCTTCCCAGTCGTGATCTGGAGATCCGGTGGAGTTCCTCCGAACCTGTGAAGTGATCTGGGAGTTTCCCGTGGCCGCGCGTGAAGAAGGACCCGAGAACCGGCTTCTTCCTTCTTCATCGGATCCGGCCAAGGTAAGAACTCTCTAACCTTGGTTTGTTTGAACCCGAGACCTTTAACAATAGGTTAATTAGGTTCTTGTGTTGTTCCCTGCCAAACCCCAACCCCCATGCACGTTGCATGGCCGGCGGGAGCAAAAGTTGGCCGGAAACCTAAGGTTGCTTCGCCTCGGAAAAACTCCGCAACAAAAGAACCAAAATGTCTCAAAATTGGTATTCAAGGACTGTAGGAACCATATATAAATTCTGCAAAGTTTGAACAATTTTGGTAGAGTAAATTTGGAGAAAATTGATGCCCTAGTTTTCGGGTTTTATGTGCTTTGGCCGAACTCTCAATTCCGGCGCCGGCAAGCTTCCTCGACGCAGGCCACCTACCCAGATCACTTGCTGGGACCAAGAGGATCCCAACCATGCCTTTTTATGGCTCCCATGCAGCCCGAATAAGGGTCGGCCATGGTTGACCCGAAAGTGAAACCCAACGTCGCCGCCGGCGATCCGGCCACCTCCGGCCGGGGAGGAGGTGTCGGGAAGCTTTGTATGGACTAGAGGAAGCTTCCATATAAGTTGGAAGACTTCTTATGGCTTCTGTAAAAATCCGCCATTAACGAGCTCGAGCTCCAAAATGGAGCTTTGCTCCCCGCCGCCGTCGCCGCCCTCCGCGGCCGGGCTCGGGTATGGAAAGTTTCTGGGAGACATTTAGCATCTATTAGTCCTTTTGGTTTGATCCCAGAGCTTCTGGTTGAAGCATCACGATTTTCAAGGTTTAAGCCATTGTCTTCTTCCTCGAGCCCAACTGATTGTGGGTATTTGGTCTGCTCTAGATGGGGGGGAATTGTTTAGAAACCTTAGAGGAACATTTTGGTTCAAAAATCTCTGCTCCAGATGATGTGGTTGCAGAGAACCCAGCTTGCCTTTTGCTATGTTGGTGTTTATTAAAATGTGCACACCAAGTGCTTGGTAAAATGCCACAGTGAACATTTATTTGGAATTTGACAAAGATGTAAATATGAAAGTTATTTCAATTGGTTCCCTGAGCTTGGTGCTCACTTCAGTTCAAACAGGAACTGTGTGGATGAATAATTGGAGTAATGAGAACAATTGGATAATCATGGTTGTGGTTCTGCTTGAACCAGCACACCTGGGCTACAACCAGTGCAAGCCCTGGTATTCTAGCAATGTTTGAAGCAACTTTGATATACAAACTTTAACGGTTTGAGGTTTAGAATTAAAGTTATAATTAAACCAACCTAGAAAGGTAATGTTGGAACAAAACACTGTTCTAGGATGTTTGCGAAGCCGCGACAGTGAGTTCTTGACTAATTTGGGGTCACTGGACGCGATGCTCGCGTTAAAAACTGATTTTGAAGTCCCGGAGAAACAAAAATGCAAAATGGCTATGTAGAGGTTTTAAAATTGAACGGGGTTTTAAGGTTGATTATTATGTTTGATCCAGGTTGGCTCGATTTGTCTCTGGTCCTCGAGCATACAGTGGATTACAGTTTAGTCACCGCTATTTGTCAGGTGGGTTATCTTCGGTCCGGGTTTTATCATTTCGGCCCTCTGGGGTATAGTATTGGTTGGACCCCTGTTCTTGTAGCCTAGTTGATATTTGAGCCTGCCCTCTTTTTGATCAGTTTCATTCTGTTATATGCTGAGTTATGATCCTTATCTGCAAAATTGATTATATGATACCTTGCATGATTGATCTTTAGTTGCTTCCAGTTATTATGACTTTATTCCTGGACATTTGCCATGCCTGATTGGTCATTAGCTAGCTTGCACATTTATACTTGATTATCAGTATATCCTGATTCATGCTCTGGTAGATGTTGATTATATTCTGCATATGATTGAGATTTAGTGGCTATTCTACATTGTACCCTTATTGGGATGTTGGTCATTTGCTAGTTTGCATACTTGATTATCAGTACTCTCTGATTATATCTGATCCATGCTATAGTAGTTAATTCCTGCATACGAGTTGAGATTCAGTTGATTCTGTCGTTGCATTCCTGTTGGAATTATTCTGGCTTTCTGCCAATTTCCTGGTTTTGACAGTAAGTTTCAGCATCAGCATTGTGATCACCACTGCGCCCGCTTTCAGTCACGTACACCGACGGTTTGGCCACCGTCATGGTGTTCTTTACCGGTAAAGGGTCTGATCGACTCGTAAGCCCAGCATCTGTGAGTGCGTGGGTTATGATAGCATGTTAGCCTGAGGTTCTGTGAGACCAATAGTGGCATCGCCTGAGGTTCTGTGAGACCAATAGTGGCATTTGGCTGAGGTTCTGTGAGACCGAAAGTGGTATTTAGCCTGAGGTTCTGTGAGACCAATAGTGGCATTGCCTGAGGTTCTGTGAGACCAATAGTGGCATTAGATTGGGTTACTTTACTATTTCAGTTATTGATGCATATGTTGTTTCCGTCACATCTCCTTGATTAACTGATTTGATTTCCTGTTATCAGCCTATACATGATTGAAATGTTATATGATGCTTTTAATTTCAGTTCCATGATTATATATATCTGATTATCCTAACCCCTGATTATTACTATCCTCTAGTATTGTATACCAGTAGGTACGATCTGCTATTTCTCGGCTCGTCGTGCCCACTGGGATACACTCCGGTGTGTCTCACACCCTCGGGTGACTGTTTTTCAGGTCGAGCGGGTGTTGAGATGTCGGGACGAATTGGCGAGGTATCGAGATAGATGTTCGACCCTGGACAGCCGTGTACTTAGTTAAAGAGTTTAAAGTTGAAAGATTTTGTAATTTGGAAAAAAAGAGTTGTAATTTGTAAAGCTATTGAAAAAGTTAATTTGTATTATTGTAGTACGTAGTTAGTACTCTGGTATTGTTGTAGTATAGCTTAGCCGTGCATATATAGGAAAGGTCCAATTCCAAAGGGGGATTGGAACTCTTCTATATATGTGGCGGTCTGTCATTGCCCTGGCTGTTTTTGCAACTCTGATTTAAAAAAAAAAAAAAAAAAAAAAAAAAAAAAAAAATTTAGACGCTGATTTTTGAACTCGGGGCGTGACATAACAGGTAAGATACGACTCTCATAAGGAAAACATGACTCCGAAATCGCAAACAAAAGGACTAACGACTCGCGGTGGCGGCGGCGACGACGACGGCGACGATGCGGCGGCAGCGCGGGCACCAGCAATGCGCGGCGCAAGCGGCGCAGCCGCGCGGGCTCCAGCCCGACGCGGCGCATACGGCGGCCGCGCGGGCACCAGCCCCGCGCAGCGCATGTGGCGCGGCCGCGCGGGCACCAGCCCCGTGCGGCGCATGCGGCGTGTCCGCACGTGCACCAGCCTCGCGCGGCATGCGCGTGCCACGTTCGGTGCGGCCGCGAGGCGCCTGCCCCGCGCGGCACTGTCACGCCCCGGGGTCGAACTGCGACCCGGGCTAGCTAACAGATCCGCCATCTGTACGGAAACTGCCGTACAGACGAAGCGTCTAACGTGCAAAAGATAGAACTACAGCTACACAGATATCAGAGCGGGTAAGAAAGCTGTAATATAAAATCTCACTACTAAAAAGCTGAAAATAAAATACAAAGTTTATCTCCCCATACATGATGATACAAATAGAAATCCACCTATACAACATCTACAAATCCAAAAGGGAGACAACTAAAACTAGAAATATAACAATACATAATCGAACTCCCACAGTCCGGGATGGTACATCTACCTCACTCTAAAGTAATAAATGCGGGTAGGGAACTATCACGCGACTCCCTATCCTCGGTCCGTCCAGCCAGCTCGGCAGGAACGGAAGAAAAGCCTCAGCAACCTGTCACCGACAAAGGGTGTGAGAACTACATCCTACAGTAGTTCTCAGTGGGTACCGTCTCCAAGAACCACGGTCAGCCCACTAAGTCTACTAGAGGCATAAGATAACAGAAAAGACTGTGATAATGAAAATAAGCTGGAAAAGTATCTACAGCTATCATGCCTCTATCTACTATGCTCAATGAGAAAGAGAATACAGATGATGGTATGCATCCACTCTCTACTGACAATATGTCACAAGTACTATACTCAAAGAAAACTCTACTATGACACATGCCATGCTATCACTCTCTCAATGTCACCCAATCTCAATGACTGTCCCACTTTGGACCAGTCAAAGAACCTGCGCTAACCTACTGCCACTACGCCCAAACAGGACTTGGTCTTATGTAGGGTGTCCCTCAAGGACTATCTCAATCTCAAGCGAACTCTAGTGTATCAACTAGTCGCATCATCGCAGCCTCGTCAGGCTCGGTATCATCATCGCACCCGGGGCGTAGCTCGAGGGGAGCGACCCCAACGAACTCAAGTATCACAAGTATCTCGTAACTGGCATGAAATGCCAGGCTCCGCAGGCTATAATCCACGATCAAACAGATCGGTCACACGAGCTCAAAAGCACAACTCAATCTCACAACACTAACCCACTCAAAGAAAGTACTACACAGCTGGGACCGCCGTCACTCCCAACGGCTCCCACAACAACACCCCACTCGTAGGCGAGAAGACCCGACTTACGCGGCAAGGTCCGAGAATCCCGATAGACCGGTGCCTAGAACCCCAATCAAACAAGAACAGACTCTAAGCTCAGCCTATCGAAGTTCTCGATCCTTTACCGTTCAGGGATTCGGCCCCTCTCGGTTTAAGTGGGAAAGTATCTCAACTCAATGCTCTAAACTCATGGCTGGAGATGCTCCACAGCCAGAACCACAATGAGTCCGAAAACCCCGGGAGCCTACTACCTACAACCCCAATCAAACAGAAACAGGGTATAAGTGTAGCCTCCCGTTGTTTTCGGCCCAAGAATGAAACCAGCCCTTAGAACCCAGATACCTCACCCCGATCGGGTGAGGGAATTTAGGAAAAGATGGCCTTTATTATAAAATATCATTTCTCCTCAACCCCCCCTTGGGGTGAGGATAAAATTTACCCTTTCTTTTGAAAACTGTCTTGAATTGAGAAAACCAGTTTTTATGGGTTTTAGTTCTTGAGAAATTCAGTTAAAAACAAGTTTGTTTCCCGAACTCCCAAGGGTTGGTGTCGACGCCCAATCAAACAAGAACAGGCTCCGGCGACCCCCAGGAATTCGGGAGGAAAAACGTTAGTTTACTAAAATCATGAATGTCCAAAAGCATTCTGGGTTCAAGGTCCTGATAACACACGTGCACCACGAGCACAATGTGGTGGTGACGAGAAGAACAGCGAAAAACTAAAAACCCGGGACCACCGTTTATCTAAAACGGTTCCCAAAACACTAACACTGGCCTAACCCAGCCACCAGACCCCACTCGGCCCCCAGGCCCGAGTGCAACGCCCGTCCCACAATACTCTGACCACTCGGCCCACTACCCGGGCGAGGAACTCTATGTCTGGAAAGAAATGCAACCTGTGGAATGGCTAAAGCATAAAAGAACCTAACCCAAGTTAAAGTTCACTATTGGTCTGGTTGAAGTTCCAAGGAAACTGTCACGCCCCGGGGTCGAAACTGCGACCCGGGCTCGCTAACAGATCCGCCATCTG
This sequence comes from Tillandsia fasciculata, assembly GCA_029168755.2. Taxonomy (NCBI): domain Eukaryota; kingdom Viridiplantae; phylum Streptophyta; class Magnoliopsida; order Poales; family Bromeliaceae; genus Tillandsia; species Tillandsia fasciculata. The sequence continues at coordinate 113,255 of JAQOTM010000198.1, forward strand.
TACGGAAACTGCCGTACAGACGAAGCGTCTAACCTGCAAAGAGAATCAACTACAGTATACAGATGTCAGAGCTGAAAGTAAACTCCTAAAACCTGAAAATAAAACAATATCCATCTCCCAAATACGATCGTATAAAAAGTCCTCTGATACAAAACTCAAAAGGGAGATATCTCTAATAAAATACATCGGTGTACAAGCTCTCAATACAAAAATTATCCTCACTACATCAGTCTCTCAAAACTGTAAAATAAAGTACAACTCTATACCTCACAACAAAGATCTCTCAACAGAGGAAAAAGAAGTAAGCTAATCTACTGAATCTCTCCTCTGAAGGGGTACCGCTACACTCCAACGACGGGTAGGGAACTAGCTCGCGACTTCCTCGAAACCGGTCAGCAGGATCAGCAACTGAAGCACAGGGACAGGAGTAGAAGCCCCTCGATTTGCCACCAATTGCTTGTAGACACTTGCAATTCGCCTCCACGCGATCCGCACGCAAAACGGAGCACGCCGCCGGAGTCCGCACGCAAAACGGAGCACACCGTCGGAGTTCGCACGCAAAACGGAGCACGCCGCCGTAGTCCGCACGCAAAACAGAGTCCGCACGCAAAACAGAGTCCGCACGCAAAATGATGCACGGTGCCGGAATCCGCACGCAAAACGATGCACGGTGCCGAAGTCTGCACGCAAAACGGAGTCCGCACGCAAAACGGAGTCCGCACGCAAAACGGTGCACGGTGCCGGAGTCCGCACGCAAAATGGTGCACGGTGCCGAAGTCCGCACGCAAAACGGAGTTGCACGCAAAACGGTGCACGGTGCCGAAATCCGCACGCGAAACGGAACACGGTGCCAGAATCCGCACGCAAAACGGAGTCAGCACGTAAAACGGAGCACGCCGTCGGGGATCGCACGCAAAACGGTGCAGTCAAACACGGTCTCCCGACGCGCCGCGCCGCCCAACTGCTCCGTTGGAAAACCTCGCGCGCTCCACGAAGCCCACGACACACCGTCGCACCACCCATAATCCTCTCCCTCACACCCTCTCGCTCTCGGTTGGAGAAGAAAAGGAAAGAAGAGGAGAAATGGTGCTCGGGGTGGAGAAAGAAGAAGAAAAAGAGGAGAAGAAGAAGAAAAAAGGAAAGGTGAGCTCGCATGGACCGGGTCCACGGCGCACCACCAAAGGGAGTTCTCCACCCGGCGGTCCACACGCACAAGGCGGTGCACCAGGTCCAGGCGCTCGCGTGCTTCGCCACGTGGCCGCGCCCCTGCGCGCCACGCGGGCGCGCAGCCCGCGCGCCACACGGGCGCATGACACCGCGCCCGCGCAGGCGCGGGACACGGGCGCGCCACACGGACGCGCGCCCCCGCGCGCCCGAGCGGGCGCCAGTGGGGGCCCGCCACGTGGCGGCCCCTGCGCTCCTCTAGCGCAGGCGGCGCGATTCCCCAGAGCGCGTAGCGCGCCTGCCGCACGCCTCGAGCCGCGCGCCGCACCGCCTCGGTTTCCGTGCCGTCGCCTCGCCTCGGGATTCGTGCCGTGTCGCCTCGAAAAACGCGCAATTCATCCGGGCTCAAAAAAAAACAAGTAAATAGTCCATCCTCAACGATTTCGCGCGCTGAATCCAAAAACGATGTCCGTTTCTCCAAATTCTCATCCAAAAATTTGCCAAATGCCCCCGGATAGCCAACTTGATCCGATTTCCACGCCGGGTCCAATTCTGAAGTCCGATTTGTCAAATTCCAACTCTAAAAATTCCCGAAGGCAACCGGAGAGGTAAAATTTTATCCAAACTTCACCCGGAGTCCAAATTTGACGTCTACGTCGCGCGAAACCACCTCTAAACACTCGACGGGTCCGCCAATTTCCCACGGGCTCTCCTTTTAAGCCCAAAGTCCAACACTTGTGTCCAAATTGCGCACAAACACCACCGACACACCACGCAGGCCTCCAGTGATGCAAACTAAATGTCACGCCCCGGGTGTAAACCGGAACCCGGGCTCGCCAACAGATCCGCCATGCACACGGGATTTCCCGCGTGCACGAAGCGCTGGTGACCTGCTTAGATATAATATAACAATAATAGAGCATAATACAGAGCTGAAATAGAAGAACCACATAGTACCTCAGACTGAAAATACAAATAAAACTGTAATAAGTACAATAATCTCCCCAGCTCATCAAATAGTACAACCAGCTGGCGGAAGCCAGACCCAAATAAAAGGAGAGTACCACAGTCTGAGTGAAGGTACAGCATCTATCTACAGCTCTCAGTCTCACAGGAGATCTATCTATTCGGCTGTCACGCCCCGGGTGTAAACCAGAACCCGGGCCCGTCCACAGATCCGCCGTGCATGCGGTATTTCCCACATACACGAAGCGTCGGTAACCTGCTCAGATAAGAAATAATAATAAAAGAGCATAATAATCAGAGCTAAAATAAAACTACTATATCTCAGACAGATGCTGGAAGTAAAAGGTACAACAGTGAAATAAAATACAGATGTCTCTCCCAGCTCACTACTAAAATACAAACAGCTGGCAGAAGCCAGTCCCCAAAAGAAATACAAAAACACTGTCTGAGAAGTCCAGGTACCCAAAAATCTCCAGCTACGACCCTCGGTGGCTCTCTATCTAGTCCGCAATTCGCTTACCTCGATCAGTTGCTGACGGCCCAGCAACTCCCACTGAGGACTCTGCAAAACAAGGGGGAAGAAAGAAACAAGAAACACAATGGGGGTCAGTACTACTATAAACAGTAGCCTCCCCTAGTGGGTAAAGCCTCAGCTCAGATATGCCCACCAGGTGATCAGAGGCGAAAAAGGGAAAGGAAAAGAAAGGGGATGCAGATAGGTAAAGTGACTGATAAAGTGCTATCCCTAATATGCCTCTACAAGACCAACCAATAAGGATGGAAAAAGTGATGCATCAGAATCAAGACGCCTGTCATAATGACCCAATCTGACAGCCAGTGAACACTGGCACTGCCTGCTCTGCTGTCGAACTCAAGAAACCAGCATGGTGCCCGGCGCTCGCACCGTGGAACTCAAGAAATCAGCATGGTGCCCGGCGCTCACACCGTGGAAAGCCTACTCCGGAGTGGCACTCGAGGGGAGCGACCCACACGAGTAAAGTATCACTGTATCAAGTATCACTGTATCAAGTATCACTGTATCACTGTCTCATAATAGCAGGACTGGATCGAGACTCAAGGAAGTGGGAAAAACCCTCCACTAAAGATAGCCCGATCCCCAAAACACCCAATCTGATGCAATAGTAACAAACAGGTCAACCACCCAAGATCCGTGGTCGCCGCAACACCCTGTCATAAACCCAACCTGTCCCAAATCCCCCAATACCTGCCTACACTGTCCAACATACGCTCGAACCTGAGCGACTAAGCCGCAAGTATCAACAATGGAAGAAGAAAAGAGCAAAAGCATGGTTTCTCCTAAGTCAAGTCCCAAAATAGTGTAGCAGTAAAAGATGACAATAATTATGTGACCAATTTAATCATGCCGTGTTCCAATATTTCGTCCAATTTCTAAGTATATACAGTTTGAAGTGACACAAGCTAGGGTGACCGTCTCACATGAACAAACATCAGTTTTGCAGTCCTCTATTTCTATTTGTCTCCAAGTATACAATTCCCTAATCAATAAGCGATTAAATCGAGTGATTAATCTAACAATAATTTATTAGAGATCTGATAACCAATAATCAATTTCCTAGAGCATACAAGTCTACCAATCAACACATTTGGCATTGTCACAGCAAGGGTACTCTGATATTCCTAGTGGGCATACAAAGAGAGGAGTACAACAACCACCCACCTGAAGCGCAACTGTCCAAACTCGTACAGTCAGAAAATACCAAAATTCCAAATCCTCGCTCCCACAATTTTAGCACACCCGCAACATTCCTGGTACAACAAGAAATCCACTAATTACACTAGACTCCCAAATTCAGCACTAATTACCACATACAATCACGAGTACCAAACTGTCAAATTATCACCTGCAGCAAATGTCCAGAAAATTCCAATAAAAATATCACGGCGATCCTTGCGTCGATAGCTTCGAAACGGTACCTTGCACGTCCAAATCGGAGTTCGGTAAGTCAAGATAAAAATTCAGCAAGAGGGCACTCTCATACAATAATCTGTATTAAGGACTGATTACTGTTCACAGAGAAATCATTAATTTTCACCTCGAAGTAAAAATCACAAAAATCCAATAAAAATACGAGCGCGTTCCTTGCGATCCGTAGATGAAAAAGTTGTATAGGCTCGTTTCCGTCGGACGCTCGTGCGCAAAGATATGGCCGAAACACTCCGCTGCTGTCAAGGAATTCCATACAGAAAAAGGGTCACTTGTTGCCTCGAAATCCGTGCCAAAACCTCGAAACGGGAAAGCGCGACCAAAACGAAAGATGAAGTCCTACCTCTTAGGAGTCTACTGATCCAAGAATCGCAGGAAAATGATGTCGGGGTAGCCCAGGGGAGCAAAAATACGATCGCTGCGCCGAAGAAGAACACTAGAAAGCAACGTCGCGCCGCACCGTAAAATGGGGAACCTCGGGATTCGTGCCTCCAAAACTCTTGAAACTTGGCAGGGAGATCAAGGACTTGGAGATGAAGATTTTTGCTTAAGGGTGCTCGGGCTGAAGATGAACAGGTTGGGAGAAAAAAGGGAAAGAAGGCAGCTCGGGTTGGGGGTTTATATAGGCTGAAAAGAACAAATCAAATAATTCCCAACATGTCCCCACTTTCGGGCGCTCGCCAGATTTCGGGCTGCTACAGTAACGGGCCGGCCCAGGGTTTCCGGGCGCGCACAGTGCGGCCCGGCCCACCGCACAGTCCAGTCCACAACACTCCCGGACCCCGCTGCACCCGGAGCACCTGCGCCAACCAATGACGGCGCGCCACGTGTCCCCGGCGACCGTGCACCGCGCACGCCGCGCCGTGCACCGCGCACGTCGCCGTGTCTCCCGTCACCTGCCCGCGTACGGCACCTGCCCCGGTCACCTGCCCCACTAGCCGCGTGGACCGGGAGCACAGGACCGCACCAACCAAACCTCGCCACGTGTCCACCCGGTCCACCGTGCACCCGGCCCAAACTCCGTGGACCGCGTCTGCTGCGCCGGCCAACCGGAAGGCGCCACGTGGGCCGCCTCCGGTGCACGACCCCCGCGGTGGACCGCGCTCCTGCCCGCGCCCTCAGCCGCCTGCCCGCGCCCTCAGCCGCGCTGCCCGCGGCGGCGCCGCCGCCCGCCGACGCTGCCCGCCGCCGCCGGCCGCCGCCGGCGATCGCCGGCGACACTGTTCCGGCGTGAACAGTACCCGCAAGCTCCAAATTAACAAGCAAATAGCCCATCTTGACCGTTTTCGCGCGCTGATTCCAAAAACGAGGTCCGTTTTGCCAAATTCCGCCTCCAAAATTTGCCGGAGGCTCCCGCAAGCGCCAAAAACTGTCAAAACTTCCGGGAGTCCGCTTTTGGACATCCGGACTCAGAATTGGGCAAACAAAAAGCCAATCTCAAGTGTTTTTCCGCGCTGAATCCAAATCCATCCTCCGTTTGGCCTAAATCCTTTTCTAAAATTCGGCAAAAGCAGCCGAAGGCCAAAACAGCTAACCAAAGCTCACAGGGTCCATCTGTGGCATCCCTTCGATGCACTATGGGCCAGATACACCATCAACAGGTGTCTATACAGTGGATTCACGGGAAAAGCTGCATGGGGGTTCGGGTACTACATCCTCCCCCACTAAAAAAAAGTTTCGTCCCCGAAACAAAATAAACAAAGCAGACGTACCTCAAACTGCGGCCTCGAACAAGAAGGGGTAGGCATCTCTCATCTCTGTCTCCAGCTCCCAAGTAGCCTCTCGCTCCTCATGGTTGCTCCACAGGATCTTCACATATGGAATGGCCCGATTGCGCAATTCCCTCACCTCACGAGCAAGAATCCGCAACGGGCGCTCCTCGTAGACCAAGTCCTCGCCGATCTCCAACGAAGTGAAGTCAATCACGTGCGACGGGTCAAAAACATATCTCCTCAGAGCTGAGACGTGGAAGACATCATGAACTCCGGCCAGGCGCGGGGGTAAGGCAACTCTGTATGCCACAGGACCAACTCTGTCCAGTACCTCAAAGGGTCCAATAAAGCGGGGACTGAGCTTCCCCCGTACTCCAAATCTCCGGACCCCTTTCGAGGGCGAGACCTTCAAGAAGACATGATCACCAACCTGAAACTCCAGGTCTCGCCGTCGAGTATCTGCGTAGCTCTTCTGACGACTCTGGGCTGTCTCAAGATGCCGGCGAATAATCCTGACTTTTTCCTCTGCCTCCAAAAGTAACTCCGGTCCCAAAGTCCTCCTCTCACCCACGTCACTCCAATATAAGGGAGACCGACACTTGCGTCCATACAACGCTTCAAACGGAGCCATCTGGATGCTCGCCTGATAGCTGTTGTTGTACGCGAACTCAACCAAAGATAAGTGCCGGTACCACCCTCCTCCAAAATCCATAACGCACGCTCTAAGCATATCCTCGAGGGTCTGTATGGTGCGCTCTGACTGTCCATCGGTCTGTGGGTGGAAAGCGGTGCTAAACCTGAGCTGAGTCCCCAATGCAGAATGCAAACTCCCCCAAAAGCGTGACACGAATCTCGGGTCTCGATCTGACACAATCGAAGCAGGTATGCCGTGAAGCCTCACTATCTCATCCATATATAACTGTGCCAAATGCTCCAGTGACCAAGTCATCTGAACTGGTAAGAAGTGCGCCGACTTGGTGAGTCTGTCAACAATAACCCAGATCGCATCTGCCCCGCTCTGCGCCCTCGGCAATCCAGTGACGAAATCCATAGTGACGTGGTCCCATTTCCACTCGGGAATTGGAAGACTCTGCAACTTGCCAGCAGGGACGCGATGCTCTGCTTTCACTTGCTGACAAGTTAAACAGTGAGCTACGAATCTCCCAATGTCCCGCTTCATTCCGGGCCACCAAAACTGTGCCTTGAGGTCCTTATACATCTTAGTACCTCCAGGGTGGACGGTATAAGGTGTATGGTGGGCCTCCCTCAAAATCTGATCTCTAATCTCCTGATCCATAGGCACACACACTCGGTCCCTGTACCGCAGTACTCCCGAGCTATCCACAGAAAAATCCCCTGTCTGATCCGCCTGAAGCTGCGTCCTGATCCTCGTCAAGTGGGGGTCCTCACTCTGAGTGTCCCTGATCCTCTCCAACAGAGTGGGCTGCAAGACCATAGACATGAGTCTAGCAGAGACCCCAGGGGATACTACCTCCAGCTGTAATCGCCTCATCTGCTCGACCAACGGCGCCTGCTGCGAGATCAATAAGCTCAGACTCGTCCTCCTGCTCAAAGCATCCGCCACAACATTGGCCTTGCCGGGGTGATAAAGGATACTCAGATCATAATCCTTTAGCAGCTCCAACCACCGGCGTTGCCTCAAATTCAGCTCCTTTTGGGTGAACAGATACTTCAAGCTCTTGTGATCAGTATAAATCTCGCAATGCTCACCATACAAGTAATGCCGCCACAGCTTCAGAGCAAACACCACCGCTGCCAACTCCAGATCATGAGTAGGGTAATTTTTCTCATAGTCCTTCAATTGCCGTGAAGCATAGGCAATCACCCTACCCTGCTGCATCAACACACACCCCAGACCACTATGTGAGGCATCACTGTAAATCACAAATCCTTCCCCCATAACAGGGAGGGCAAGGATTGGAGCGGTCATCAATCTCTGCTTCAGCTCCTCAAAACAGCTCTGGCAAGTCTCGCTCCAAACAAACTTAACCCCTTTCCTGGTCAGACGAGTGAGGGGAGAGGAAAGCTTCGCAAAGCCTTCCACAAAACGCCGATAGTAGCCCGCCAAACCAAGAAAGCTCCGCACCTCAGTGATAGTCGTCGGTCTCGGCCAATCTCGAATAGCATCCACCTTGGCCGGATCCACCGCCACTCCAGCAGCTGAAACAACATGACCCAGAAAGGCGACCTCCCGGAGCCAAAACTCGCACTTTTTGAACTTAGCATACAGCTTCTTCTCTCGCAGAAGCTGCAGCACGGTCCTCAAGTGCTCCTCGTGCTCCAAATCACTGCGGGAGTAGATCAAAATATCATCTATAAACACCACCACAAACCGGTCCAAAAACGGCTGAAATATCCTGTTCATCAAGTCCATGAATGCGGCAGGGGCATTTGTCAACCCAAAAGGCATCACAGTAAACTCATAATGCCCGTACCGCGATCTGAAAGCCGTCTTGGAGATGTCCTCGGCCCTCACCCTCAGCTGGTGGTAACCGGACTGCAGATCAATCTTCGAGAACACCGATGCTCCCTGTAACTGATCAAACAAATCATCAATCCGGGGGAGGGGATACTTGTTCCGGATGGTCACTTTGTTTAATTCCCTATAATCCACACACAACCGCAGTGACCCATCCTTCTTCTTCACAAACAACACAGGCGCTCCCCACGGAGAAACACTGGGTCGGAAGAAGCCCCCATCCAAAAGATCCTGAAGCTGGGCCTTCAACTCCCTCAACTCAGCTGGCGCCATCCTATAGGGTGCCTTTGAGATTGGTGCAGTTCCAAGAACTACATCAATCACGAACTCAATCTCCCTCTCCGGCGGCATCGTCGTCAACTCAGGGGGAAATACATCTGGGAACTCGCGGACAATAGGGATATCCTCGAGTCCCAGTGCCGCCGTAGGCACCTCCATCACAATGGCCAAAAAGGCAGTGCAACCCCTACTCATCATCCTCCTAGCTCTGGCCGAGGAAATGGTCGCTGCGAACAGCGTGCTCTGGCAGCCTCTGAAGATGAACTCCTCCTGTCCTGGCTCGCGAAGCGTCACCGTCCTCTCTCTGCAGTCGATAGTGGCGGAATACCGTGACAGCCAATCCATCCCTAGCACCACATCAAAATCCTGGAGCTGCTGCAAAACAAGCAAGTCTGCAGGCAAAATCCAAGGCCCCAACTGCACTGGGCAAGCCACACAACGCTCCTCGACATGCAAACTATGATCAGGAATCCAAACCTCTAACCCATGCAATGATGCACATTCTATTAAAAAGGAAGGAAAAGAAAAGCTCCGACAACAATAAGATATGAATCCTAACACCGGAAGTAAAACATACCTGCCGCAACCTGGTCAGCGATAGCAGGATCCTCCATCTGTGCTAAGCAATCATGGCCGCTCGACAAGGGCTGTCTCTCACCAGATAAGCGGGATGGCGAAGATCGGTCTACCAGAAGATCTGTCGGTGAAGTTCCCGGTCGTGGCTGGGAAAAAGTAGAAACAGTTGCCGAAGTGGGTGCTGCAGCTGTCCTTGCGGGGCACGTGGCTCGAATGTGCCCAGGCTGTCCACACTTGAAGCAACGACCCCGCCTCGAGTCACATTAATCTGACGGGTGCTGCCCCCCGCAGAAAACACACCTACCTGACGATCGGGCCCGCCTCGGCTGTGACCCCTGCTGCTGCTGACGCTGCTGCCGTGGCCTCGATCTCCGCTGGGATGTGGTAGGGGCCAACGCCGAAGAAGGTACTACAAAGGTCGGAAGGGGGCATGTAGCTCGGATGTGACCAGGCTGTCCACAACTAAAACAACGACCATGCCTCAGCTCACAAGTACCGGCGGAATGCTGGCCCCCGCAAAAAGTGCACCTGGCAGCCTGCAGGGGCTGCCTCAACTGTCGAGACCGTCTCTGAGAACCAGCCTGTCCATCAACATCCGGGGCTGGGCGTTTCCTCTCTAAACGCCGCTCTGAAGCCCTAGCTCTCTCTCCGACTACAGAATCACCCCTTTGCGCCAACAGCTGCTCCAAACGCTGGTCCTGACGAAAGCTCCTTGCCACCAAATGGGTCACTAAGGCCCGCAGTTCCCCCAGCTCAGCAGATACCGCCTGCCCAGGCTCCTCAGGGGGGGTGGGGGTACCCTCGGCGGGAGAACGACGTCGGGACGACATCCTGCAACGAGAAACGGCAAATCAGAAGCAAATCCCCACACGACCCAATCTGGCGAAAGTCAAAGACATCCCCCTATTTCTGTAACTTTATGTTGTCTGCAGCCAACATAACGGTTCACAGAAATAGACTATGTCGATCTCTCTTCACTCACTGGAAGAGTTAACTATAAAAATCACCGACTTTCGCAAAATGTCACGCCACTCACGCCCTATCATCCTAGGGTCTGTCCAAAAGCCTAGGGTTTCCTAAGTCCCAACTGACCTATCCCTAAGCTCTGATACCAACTTAATCTGTCACGCCCCGGGTGTAAACCAGAACCCGGGCCCGTCCACAGATCCGCCGTGCATGCGGTATTTCCCACATACACGAAGCGTCGGTAACCTGCTCAGATAAGAAATAATAATAAAAGAGCATAATAATCAGAGCTAAAATAAAACTACTATATCTCAGACAGATGCTGGAAGTAAAAGGTACAACAGTGAAATAAAATACAGATGTCTCTCCCAGCTCACTACTAAAATACAAACAGCTGGCAGAAGCCAGTCCCCAAAAGAAATACAAAAACACTGTCTGAGAAGTCCAGGTACCCAAAAATCTCCAGCTACGACCCTCGGTGGCTCTCTATCTAGTCCGCAATTCGCTTACCTCGATCAGTTGCTGACGGCCCAGCAACTCCCACTGAGGACTCTGCAAAACAAGGGGGAAGAAAGAAACAAGAAACACAATGGGGGTCAGTACTACTATAAACAGTAGCCTCCCCTAGTGGGTAAAGCCTCAGCTCAGATATGCCCACCAGGTGATCAGAGGCGAAAAAGGGAAAGGAAAAGAAAGGGGATGCAGATAGGTAAAGTGACTGATAAAGTGCTATCCCTAATATGCCTCTACAAGACCAACCAATAAGGATGGAAAAAGTGATGCATCAGAATCAAGACGCCTGTCATAATGACCCAATCTGACAGCCAGTGAACACTGGCACTGCCTGCTCTGCTGTCGAACTCAAGAAACCAGCATGGTGCCCGGCGCTCGCACCGTGGAACTCAAGAAATCAGCATGGTGCCCGGCGCTCACACCGTGGAAAGCCTACTCCGGAGTGGCACTCGAGGGGAGCTGTGATGACCTGGATCTCTGCAGAGCTGTGGTAGAGTCATTGGTGACTTCGGGGGAGCCTGTACTGTGTTTCGGGAGGTGTTGGTGCATGATTGGACACAGGTGTTGGACCTCGGGCTTTATTGGATCACTTGGGTAACCGGAAGACCCCGTCGGATGTTTAGAAGTGTTTTTGCGCAAATCGGATATCAAATTTGGACTCGGCGTGGAATTCGGATTGAAAATACCTTTCCGGGAGCCTCCGGCAAATTTTAGGATTGGAATTTGGCAAAACGGACGTCAAATTCGGATTCAGCGCGCGAAAACGCTTCAGATGGACTATTTACTTGATTTTTTTCGGGCTCGGGTTACTGTTCACGCCGGAACAGTGTTCCCGGCGGCCGGCGGCGGAGGCGGCGGCGGCGGGCAGCGCCGGCGGACGGCGGAGGGCGCTCGGGCAGGCGGCGCGCGGCCGCGGGCAGGCGCTGAGGGCGCGGGCAGGCGCGGCGGGGGCGCGGGCAGGCGGCCGGTCCACGCGGCGGGCGTGCACCGAGCGGGGTGCCACGTGGCACGATCTTGTTGGGTGGCTCACAGCACCCGGTCCACGGATCAATTTTGGTGCATGGTGCACCGGCCGTGACACGTGGCAGGTTTTGGTTGGTCGGTTCACAGCGCGCGGTCCACGGAGTTTTTATGGTGCACGGTGGACCGACGGACACGTGGCAGCATTTGTTTGGCTCGGTGTTGTGCTCCCGGTCCACGCAAGCCGTGGAGCAGGTGCCGTACGCGACGTGCGGGCGGGAGCAGCGTGCGCGGTGCACGGGCGGTGCACAGTGGTTGGGGCCACGTGGCGCGTCACGGTTGGTTGGTTCACGTGCACCGGGCGCAGGGAATTTTTTTTGAGGACACAGAGGGAATTATTTGAAAAGATTTTCTGGATTTCCCTTAAGTTGCATCCGAGAGCTCTTCAAGGCTGAATTTCGACCCCTTCGAGGCCTCAGCTCGAAGGGGAGGTGAGAGGGAGTTTTCTTCTCCTTCAAGTGTAGATTAATCCTACCAAGTTTCAGGATTTTAGAAGGCTCGGATCCCGAGGTTTTGATTTTACGGCGCGGCGCGACGTTGCATTTTCTGTGTTCTTCTTCGGCGCAGCTGCAGTGTTTTAGCTCCCCTGGTCTAACCCGAGCTCCTTCTTCTGTGATTCTTGCGCCGAAAGACTCCTAAGAGGTAGGGCTTCAACTTTGATTTTGATCACTCATTCTGATTTTGCCTCTTTGGCTCGGATCCCGAGGTAACAATGGACCCCTTTTTCTGTGAGGGATTTTGGGACAGCAGCGGAGGGGGAGGCGATATCTTCGCGCACGAGCGTCTGACGGAGACGAGCTTATACAACTTTTTCATCTACAGATCGTAAGGAACGCGCTCGTATTTTTATTGGAATTTTATGAGATTTATTTAGAGGTGGAATTCACTGTTTTCTCAGTGTACTGTGTGCAGTCTTTTTCGCAGTTTGTTGTTTAGAATACCACCTTGCCGGATTTTTATCTTGATGTACAGAACTCAGATTTGGGCGTGCAAGGTACCGTTGCGAAGCTATCGACGCGAGGATCGCCGTGATATTTTTCTTGGAATTTTCTGGGCACTTTCGGCAGGTGATAATTTAACAGTTTCGGATCCGAGGTTGTATGTGATTATAAGAGCATTAATTGGGAGCCTATGTGTAATTAGTGAGCTTTGTGTTGTACCAGGATTATTGCGGGTGTGCTAAAATGGTGGGAGCAAGGATTTGGAGTTTTTGGTATTTTCAGCTGTACGGATTGGGACAGTTGCACTTCAGGTGGGTGGTTGTTGCTTACCTCTATTTTGACATGCTCACTAGGAATATTAGAGTGACCCCTTTACTTGGACATCTTGATTAATCATAATCGGGGTTGGGTTATGCATGCCTGTGTGGGGATTGGGTTGCTATGTTAGCGTTTAACCTTGCATGTGGAATGGAATATTTATTTTGGACTATTTGATTATCCTGTTAGTGGTTGGTACTATTTGAGGATTTTATGACATGCATAGGTGGATAGTGATGCTTATTTATGGAACATGGATTATAGACATGTGTGGTTGGATAATGTTTTAGCATGATGGTTATATCTATGCGGAGCTATTAATTGTTACACATGTGGAACCACTGTTGAACACCTTTTCCTTTATTTCCTTGAGAACACTTGCATGCTTGTATGGACATCTAGATAGGCCATCTTTTATCGCTACACTTTCATGCTGGAACTTGACTTAGGAGAAACCTTGTTTGCTTCTTTTCTCCTTTTCGTTAGTCAGGTGGTTCTTGTTGCTCGGGTTTGAGCAGGGGTTTGGGATAGTGTAGCCGGGGCCTGGATTGTGGATTATGGGTTTTGGCGGCGACCGCGGATATTGGGCGGTTGACCGGATGTCGGTTATAGGACATCGGTGATAGGGCATGATTTTGGACTACGGGGTTTTGTGGCAACCGCGGATAGTAGGCGGTTGACCAGATGTCGGATGTGGGTCATGATTGTGATTGTGGGTTGTTCCGGCGACCGCGGATAGTAGGCGGTTGACCGGAGGTCGGTTGTGAGACCTGGTCGTGGATTTTGGGGTATTGCGGCAATCGCGGATATTGGGCGATTGACCGGATGGTTACTTTTGCATCTGATTGGGAGTCAGTTTTCTTTTAGTGGAAGGGTGTGTTCCACTGGGGCTTTATAGTTGTGAACCAGTCCTGCTTTGGATACTTCTTACACCGGGGCGGTTATTGCCCGGTGATGCTTTCCTCGTGTGGGTCGCTCCCCTCGAGTTCCCCTCCGGAGGCCGGGGTCGGACAGTTATTGACGGTTTTGCTATCACATCGGCGCGGCTTTTTGCCCGATGATGAGGGCGGCAGCAGGAGTTTTGCTATCACATCGGCGCGGCTTTCTTGCCCGATGATGAGGGCGGTACAGATTGGGTTCATCTGGGATGGTTGGTTATTGTTTCTTATGGTTATTCCAGTCTAGGACTGCATTTTAGAGGCATAGTAGTGGTAGATCTCCCTTTTTCAGCAGTTTCATTTCTTACCACTCTTCTTTCCCCTTTTGCCTCTGGTAGACCTAGTGGGTGTGTCGGAGTTTGAGGTTTTACCCACTAGGGGAGGCTACTGGTTTACTAGTAGTTCTCACCCCCATTCTTCTTTCCTCTTTTTCTTCTTCCTTGTTTTGCAGAGTCTTCTGTGGGTGCTACTGGACTTTCAGTGGCGGGTCGAGGAGAGAGGACGGCTGTGTAGATAGATCTCGAGGCAGGATGAGCGTGTTAGCTGGACTGTTGGTGTACCCAGGTTTTCCTCAGACGGTTGTACTTTCACTTTTGGGACTGGCTTTTGCCAGCAGGTTGTATTTATTTATTGTGAGCTGGGAGAGACTGATGTATCATTTATACAGATGTATTGTATTTTATTTCCAGCTTCAGTCTGAGATGTATTAGTTTTAGTTCAGCTCTGTTTTTACTGCTCTTTTATTATATCTTTTTTTATCTGAGCAGGTTGTTGACGCTTCGTGTACGCGGGAAATACCGTGTGCACGGCGGATCTGTAGACGGCCCGGGTTCGGTTTACACCCGGGGCGTGACAGATTAAGTTGGTATCAGAGCTTAGGGATAGGTCAGTCGGGACTTAGGAAACCCTAGGCTTATGGCGGGCCCTAGGATGTTAGGGTGTGAGAGACGTGACATTTTGCGAAAGTCGGTGATTTAATTATTTGACTCTTCCTGTGAGTGAAGAGGGATCGACATATCCTATTTTTGTTGGACAGTTATGTTGGCTGCAGACAACATAAAGTTACAAAAATAGGGGGATGTCTTTGACTTTCGCTAGATTGGGTCGAGTGTTGGGGTGTGCTGATTTGCGGTTTTGTCGTGGTGAGCGGTGTCTCCCCGACGTTGGGCCCTGACCCGTGTGCACCTCGGTGCGGCAGTTGGGTCTGGGCTGGTTGTTTCGGGCCGGATACCCAGATTGGGGTCTGAGAGCTCCGGACCCGAAGGGTAGTAGTGTTGGGTGGCAGATCAGCAGCGCAGTGGCACAGTTGTCGGAGCAGCGCAGTGGCACAGTTGTCGGAGCAGCGCAGTGGCACAGTTGTCGGAGCAGTGGCACAGTTGTCGGAGCAGCGCAGTGGCACAGTTGTCGGAGTAGCGAGTAGCCCCCTCCGTGCCGACGTTTAGTGTTGAGGCACCGAGGCAGGGTGGATAGTTGACAGCGGGTAAGCTGTGGGATTGCGTCGATCGAGTGAGCCAGTTTTGGCGGATGAGTCATTCCGATTCGTGGGATTGAGTAGGGAGGCTTTGGAGACAGGGTCTTGTTCGATGGGGGACAATTCTCTTGGGGAGCCAGGCCCGGAGGTATTGGTGTACTTGGGTTGTTTGAGGGTTATCTTCGCCTCTATGGTTTTGATTTTGTGCGTGAGGTGGATGTTTCGCAGTGGTTGAGTAGCCTTTTTGGCTGGTGTGGTTGAGGGACTTGCATTGGATATCGCGGGAAGTAAAGAGGTGCTTGGATCGAGCTAGTGTGCCGATGGGCTTGTGGTTGGATTATCTGAGGCTGAGGAGGAGCGGATGCGTATACCGATGTGGACTACTTGGTAGCTCGAGCGGTTAGTCCAGCTGTACTTGGTTGAGGTAGTACGGATTCCTGGAGTGCCCACCTTTATTTTATTCTTGTTAGAGACCCGAGGATTGTATCGTGTCCCTGGAGGAGGTATTTGACAGCTTTGGGAGCTTGAGTGGAGGATGATCGGATATTTACCCCCTCTATTTGGTTGAGATTCCGTGTTGAGGAACGACTTTAGTTTCGAGGACGAAACTTTCTTTTAGTGGGGGAGGATGTGATGACCTGGATCTCTGCAGAGCTGTGGTAGAGTCATTGGTGACTTCGGGGGAGCCTGTACTGTGTTTCGGGAGGTGTTGGTGCATGATTGGACACAGGTGTTGGACCTCGGGCTTTATTGGATCACTTGGGTAACCGGAAGACCCCGTCGGATGTTTAGAAGTGTTTTTGCGCAAATCGGATATCAAATTTGGACTCGGCGTGGAATTCGGATTGAAAATACCTTTCCGGGAGCCTCCGGCAAATTTTAGGATTGGAATTTGGCAAAACGGACGTCAAATTCGGATTCAGCGCGCGAAAACGCTTCAGATGGACTATTTACTTGATTTTTTTCGGGCTCGGGTTACTGTTCACGCCGGAACAGTGTTCCCGGCGGCCGGCCGGCGGAGGCGGCGGCGGCGGGCAGCGCCGGCGGACGGCGGAGGGCGCTCGGGCAGGCGGCGCGCGGCCGCGGGCAGGCGCTGAGGGCGCGGGCAGGCGCGGCGGGGGCGCGGGCAGGCGGCCGTCCACGCGGCGGGCGTGCACCGAGCGGGGTGCCACGTGGCACGATCTTGTTGGGTGGCTCACAGCACCCGGTCCACGGATCAATTTTGGTGCATGGTGCACCGGCCGTGACACGTGGCAGGTTTTGGTTGGTCGGTTCACAGCGCGCGGTCCACGGAGTTTTTATGGTGCACGGTGGACCGACGGACACGTGGCAGCATTTGTTTGGCTCGGTGTTGTGCTCCCGGTCCACGCAAGCCGTGGAGCAGGTGCCGTACGCGACGTGCGGGCGGGAGCAGCGTGCGCGGTGCACGGGCGGTGCACAGTGGTTGGGGCCACGTGGCGCGTCACGGTTGGTTGGTTCACGTGCACCGGGCGCAGGGAATTTTTTTTGAGGACACAGAGGGAATTATTTGAAAAGATTTTCTGGATTTCCCTTAAGTTGCATCCGAGAGCTCTTCAAGGCTGAATTTCGACCCCTTCGAGGCCTCAGCTCGAAGGGGAGGTGAGAGGGAGTTTTCTTCTCCTTCAAGTGTAGATTAATCCTACCAAGTTTCAGGATTTTAGAAGGCTCGGATCCCGAGGTTTTGTATTTTACGGCGCGGCGCGACGTTGCATTTTCTGTGTTCTTCTTCGGCGCAGCTGCAGTGTTTTAGCTCCCCTGGTCTAACCCGAGCTCCTTCTTCTGTGATTCTTGCGCCGAAAGACTCCTAAGAGGTAGGGCTTCAACTTTGATTTTGATCACTCCTTCTGATTTTGCCTCTTTGGCTCGGATCCCGAGGTAACAATGGACCCCTTTTTCTGTGAGGGATTTTGGGACAGCAGCGGATTGGGGAGGCGATATCTTCGCGCACGAGCGTCTGACGGAGACGAGCTTATACAACTTTTTCATCTACAGATCGCAAGGAACGCGCTCGTATTTTTATTGGAATTTTATGAGATTTATTTCGAGGTGAAATTCACTGTTTTCTCAGTGTACAGTGTGCAGTCTTTTTCGCAGTTTGTTGTTTAGAATACCACCTTGCCGGATTTTTATCTTGATGTACAGAACTCAGATTTGGGCGTGCAAGGTACCGTTGCGAAGCTATCGACGCGAGGATCGCCGTGATATTTTTCTTGGAATTTTCTGGGCACTTTCGGCAGGTGATAATTTAACAGTTTCGGATCCGAGGTTGTATGTGATTATAAGAGCATTAATTGGGAGCCTATGTGTAATTAGTGAGCTTTGTGTTGTACCAGGATTATTGCGGGTGTGCTAAAATGGTGGGAGCAAGGATTTGGAGTTTTTGGTATTTTCAGCTGTACGGATTGGGACAGTTGCACTTCAGGTGGGTGGTTGTTGCTTACCTCTATTTTGACATGCTCACTAGGAATATTAGAGTGACCCCTTTACTTGGACATCTTGATTAATCATAATCGGGGTTGGGTTATGCATGCCTGTGTGGGGATTGGGTTGCTATGTTAGCGTTTAACCTTGCATGTGGAATGGAATATTTATTTTGGACTATTTGATTATCCTGTTAGTGGTTGGTACTATTTGAGGATTTTATGACATGCATAGGTGGATAGTGATGCTTATTTATGGAACATGGATTATAGACATGTGTGGTTGGATAATGTTTTAGCATGATGGTTATATCTATGCGGAGCTATTAATTGTTACACATGTGGAACCACTATTGAACACCTTTTCCTTTATTTCCTTGAGAACACTTGCATGCTTGTATGGACATCTAGATAGGCCATCTTTTATCGCTACACTTTCATGCTGGAACTTGACTTAGGAGAAACCTTGTTTGCTTCTTTTCTCCTTTTCGTTAGTCAGGTGGTTCTTGTTGCTCGGGTTTGAGCAGGGGTTTGGGATAGTGTAGCCGGGGCCTGGATTGTGGATTATGGGTTTTGGCGGCGACCGCGGATATTGGGCGGTTGACCGGATGTCGGTTATAGGACATCGGTGATAGGGCATGATTTTGGACTACGGGGTTTTGTGGCAACCGCGGATAGTAGGCGGTTGACCAGATGTCGGATGTGGGTCATGATTGTGATTGTGGGTTGTTCCGGCGACCGCGGATAGTAGGCGGTTGACCGGAGGTCGGTTGTGAGACCTGGTCGTGGATTTTGGGGTATTGCGGCAATCGCGGATATTGGGCGATTGACCGGATGGTTACTTTTGCATCTGATTGGGAGTCAGTTTTCTTTTAGTGGAAGGGTGTGTTCCACTGGGGCTTTATAGTTGTGAACCAGTCCTGCTTTGGATACTTCTTACACCGGGGCGGTTATTGCCCGGTGATGCTTTCCTCGTGTGGGTCGCTCCCCTCGAGTTCCCCTCCGGAGGCCGGGGTCGGACAGTTATTGACGGTTTTGCTATCACATCGGCGCGGCTTTTTGCCCGATGATGAGGGCGGCAGCAGGAGTTTTGCTATCACATCGGCGCGGCTTTCTTGCCCGATGATGAGGGCGGTACAGATTGGGTTCATCTGGGATGGTTGGTTATTGTTTCTTATGGTTATTCCAGTCTAGGACTGCATTTTAGAGGCATAGTAGTGGTAGATCTCCCTTTTTCAGCAGTTTCATTTCTTACCACTCTTCTTTCCCCTTTTGCCTCTGGTAGACCTAGTGGGTGTGTCGGAGTTTGAGGTTTTACCCACTAGGGGAGGCTACTGGTTTACTAGTAGTTCTCACCCCCATTCTTCTTTCCTCTTTTTCTTCTTCCTTGTTTTGCAGAGTCTTCTGTGGGTGCTACTGGACTTTCAGTGGCGGGTCGAGGAGAGAGGACGGCTGTGTAGATAGATCTCGAGGCAGGATGAGCGTGTTAGCTGGATTGTTGGTGTACCCAGGTTTTCCTCAGACGGTTGTACTTTCACTTTTGGGACTGGCTTTTGCCAGCAGGTTGTATTTATTTATTGTGAGCTGGGAGAGACTGATGTATCATTTATACAGATGTATTGTATTTTATTTCCAGCTTCAGTCTGAGATGTATTAGTTTTAGTTCAGCTCTGTTTTTACTGCTCTTTTATTATATCTTTTTTTATCTGAGCAGGTTGTTGACGCTTCGTGTACGCGGGAAATACCGTGTGCACGGCGGATCTGTAGACGGGCCCGGGTTCCGGTTTACACCCGGGGCGTGACAGGAGCGACCCACACGAGTAAAGTATCACTGTATCAAGTATCACTGTATCAAGTATCACTGTATCACTGTCTCATAATAGCAGGACTGGATCGAGACTCAAGGAAGTGGGAAAAACCCTCCACTAAAGATAGCCCGATCCCCAAAACACCCAATCTGATGCAATAGTAACAATCCGGTCAACCACCCAAGATCCGTGGTCGCCGCAACACCCTGTCATAAACCCAACCTGTCCCAAATCCCCCAATACCTGCCTACACTGTCCAACATACGCTCGAACCTGAGCGACTAAGCCGCAAGTATCAACAATGGAAGAAGAAAAGAGCAAAAGCATGGTTTCTCCTAAGTCAAGTCCCAAAATAGTGTAGCAGTAAAAGGTGGCAATAATTATGTGACCAATTTAATCATGCCGTGTTCCAATATTTCGTCCAATTTCTAAGTATATACAGTTTGAAGTGACACAAGCTAGGGTGACCGTCTCACATGAACAAACATCAGTTTTGCAGTCCTCTATTTCTATTTGTCTCCAAGTATACAATTCCCGAATCAATAAGCGATTAAATCGAGTGATTAATCTAACAATAATTTATTAGAGATCTGATAACCAATAATCAATTTCCTAGAGCATACAAGTCTACCAATCAACACATTTGGCATTGTCACAGCAAGGGTACTCTGATGTTCTTAGTGGGCATACAAAGAGAGGAGTACAACAACCACCCACCTGAAGCGCAACTGTCCAAACTCGTACAGTCAGAAAATACCAAAATTCCAAATCCTCGCTCCCACAATTTTAGCACACCCGCAACATTCCTGGTACAACAAGAAATCCACTAATTACACTAGACTCCCAAATTCAGCACTAATTACCACATACAATCACGAGTACCAAACTGTCAAATTATCACCTGCAGCAAATATCCAGAAAATTCCAATAAAAATATCACGGCGATCCTTGCGTCGATAGCTTCGAAACGGTACCTTGCACGTCCAAATCGGAGTTCGGTAAGTCAAGATAAAAATTCAGTAAGAGGGCACTCTCATACAATAATCTGTATTAAGGACTGATTACTGTTCACAGAGAAATCATTAATTTTCACCTCGAAGTAAAAATCACAAAAATCCAATAAAAATACGAGCGCGTTCCTTGCGATCCGTAGATGAAAAAGTTGTATAGGCTCGTTTCCGTCGGACGCTCGTGCGCAAAGATATGGCCGAAACACTCCGCTGCTGTCAAGGAATTCCATACAGAAAGAAGGGTCACTTGTTGCCTCGAAATCCGTGCCAAAACCTCGAAACGGGAAAGCGCGACCAAAACGAAAGATGAAGTCCTACCTCTTAGGAGTCTACAGATCCAAGAATCGCAGGAAAATGATGTCGGGGTAGCCCAGGGGAGCAAAAATACGATCGCTGCGCCGAAGAAGAACACTAGAAAGCAACGTCGCGCCGCACCGTAAAATGGGGAACCTCGGGATTCGTGCCTCCAAAACTCTTGAAACTTGGCAGGGAGATCAAGGACTTGGAGATGAAGATTTTTGCTTAAGGGTGCTCGGGCTGAAGATGAACAGGTTGGGAGAAAAAAGGGAAAGAAGGCAGCTCGGGTTGGGGGTTTATATAGGCTGAAAAGAACAAATCAAATAATTCCCAACATGTCCCCACTTTCGGGCGCTCGCCAGATTTCGGGCTGCTACAGTAACGGGCCGGCCCAGGATTTCCGGGCGCGCACAGTGCGGCCCGGCCCACCGCACAGTCCAGTCCACAACACTCCCGGACCCCGCTGCACCCGGAGCACCTGCGCCAACCAATGACGGCGCGCCACGTGTCCCCCGGCGACCGTGCACCGCGCACGCCGCGCCGTGCACCGCGCACGTCGCCGTGTCTCCCGGTCACCTGCCCGCGTACGGCACCTGCCCCGGTCACCTGCCCCACTAGCCGCGTGGACCGGGAGCACAGGACCGCACCAACCAAACCTCGCCACGTGTCCACCCGGTCCACCGTGCACCCGGCCCAAACTCCGTGGACCGCGTCTGCTGCGCCGGCCAACAGGAAGGCGCCACGTGGGCCGCCTCCGGTGCACGACCCCCGCGGTGGACCGCGCTCCTGCCCGCGCCCTCAGCCGCCTGCCCGCGCCCTCAGCCGCGGTGCCCGCGGCGGCGCCGCCGCCCGCCGACGCTGCCCGCCGCCGCCGGCCGCCGCCGGCGATCGCCGGCGACACTGTTCCGGCGTGAACAGTACCCGCAAGCTCCAAATTAACAAGCAAATAGCCCATCTTGACCGTTTTCGCGCGCTGATTCCAAAAACGAGGTCCATTTTGCCAAATTCCGCCTCCAAAATTTGCCGGAGGCTCCCGCAAGCGCCAAAAACTGTCAAAACTTCCGGGAGTCCGCTTTTGGACATCCGGACTCAGAATTGGGCAAACAAAAAGCCAATCTCAAGTGTTTTTCCGCGCTGAATCCAAATCTATCCTCCGTTTGGCCTAAATCCTTTTCGAAAATTCGGCAAAAGCAGCCGAAGGCCAAAACGGCTAACCAAAGCTCACAGGGTCCATCTGTGGCATCCCTTCGATGCACTATGGCCCAGATACACCATCAACAGGTGTCTATACAGTGGATTCACGGGAAAAGCTGTATGGGGGTTCGGGATACTACGTCGGCGATCCCCTTACCTCGATCCGCTGCCGAAGGCCTAGCAGCTCCTGCAGATGACTCTGCAAAAATAAAGGAGAAGAAAGAAACAGAAAACAACAATGGGGGGTGAGAACTACCAGATAAACCAGCAGCCTCCCCTAGTGGGTAAAAACCTCAACTCTGACGCACCCACTAGGACTACTAGAGGCAAAAGGGAAAAGGGGAAGTGGTAAGATACATAAGATGCTAAAACAGGTAAACTACCACTACTATGCTGTCAGAACTGTATGCATGCATCAGAAACCGTATCTGTCCAAATAAACCCAATCTAGACACCAGTAACAACTGGTACTGCCTGCTCAGCGGAATCTGCACACACGGCTCGAAACCGCGGGATCGGCTCGCACGGCTCGCATCCCAACATAAGTATCAGACCGGCACACACGGCTGGGTCCGAAAAAGCCCACCTCCGGAGTGGCACTCGAGGGGAGCGACCCACACGAGTAAAGCATCTCTGTCATCAGTATCGCAAGTATCTCTGTAGCACATATCTCAATATAGCAGGACTAGATCATAACTATGATCAAAGTGGGAAACTCCGTCCACTACAGAAACCCAATCCCCAACTGATGCAATAAACCAGACCCGACCCCAATCTGGTGCAAGGACAAACATCTGGTCAACCGCCTACTGTCCGCGGTCACCGCAATACCCCACAACTCCATAGTCTGGCTACACTATCCCAAACCCCTGCTCATACTTGAGCGACAACATCTGAATGCAAAGGAAAGCGATAAAACATGCCAAGAAAGCATGCAGTTATTTAAAAAACTGTAGAAAAGTGTCAATATTTATTTTAAAAGAATATTAATTTACTGGGAAAAAGTTATGTAAGATTGTAGCCTTTGTCTCAATCACAGTGTCCCAACATAAGTCATTATATAATCCGTGGGGTTATATCAAATTTTAGGAGAGTTCGTCCCAGCGGTTCTCATCAATTGTCCTGTTAGTTTGTCCTGTTAGTTGTTCTGTTAGTTGTTCTGTTAGTTATCCTGTTAGTAGTCCTGTTAGTAGTCCTGTTAGTAGTCCTGTTAGTAGTCCCAATGGTTCTCATCAATTATCATATTATTTTGTCCCAATTGTTCTCATCAATTAAATTTTAGGGGGGTTCCAGTAATCCCAGTGAGCTTGTCAAAAATGAGGTAAGCAACAACCGCCCACCTCGAACAGCTCAAACTACACCCCAGGTAGTCTCCTGGCTGTCCACAGTCCTCAAATTCTGCAAATCAGTGAACAGCAACGCACCCGGTATAAATACAAATCCCAAAAAGCACAATATTTGCTGTTTTTCAAACAGCACAGGAAAAGAGGAGTTTTTCACCTCTATACACTGCTCAGAAAAATCCAAAAAAATTACGGTTGCGTTCCTCGCGAAGAGTAGATCAAAATTGACTCTTTAAACACCTCGATCTGATGCTCCTACGCCAAGATAAAAATCGGAGAAGTTGACACTATCCAGAAATTTCCACAGCAAAAAAAAGAGGTCAAAGAGGCCTTGGAAACCGTGCCAAAAGTGCGAAATAGAGCAAAGTGATCAACACGGAAATCGAAGCCTTACCTCTTAGGAACGCGCTGTCGCAAAAATCGTCCAAAAATTCCTCCCGGTTAGCACACAGGGAATTTCCGACGGAACTGCGACGGGAAATGGGCCTAAAAAGAAAATCGTCGCAGTGCGCCGCGTCGCAGATAACTCACTATCTGTAACTCCAAAAATTCTGAGATTTGGAGGAGAGAGAGAAGAGAGAGAGAGAAAGAAATTTCGTATAGGGCCCAAACTCTGGTTCTCTCTCTAAGGCACGCAAAATGAGGTGAGAATGAGAGGGGGGGTGAGGACTCTTATATAGTGGGCCAAAGGGAATCTTCCCACACGGGATCCAGATCCGAACAGGAAACACCGAAATGGGCCAACCAGAAAGCGCCACGTGTCCACAAAACAGGAAACAGCCTGTGAAAGCCCAATGAAAAACCGCCACGTGGCCACGTGGTGCACGTGATTGCTCCACGCTCCGGGTTTTCCGGAAAAATGTCGGCCTATAGGAGTGTGCCACGTGTCACAGTCCCCGTGGGCTTCTAGAAGCAGACCAGCCAATGAGGGAATGCCACGTGGCATTCCATTGTTTCCGTGCACCCGGTGCACGCCAAGGCTGTGGACCGCGCACCCGCGCCTGCCCGCGCCTGCCCGCGCTACCCGCGCCGCGCGCCGCCGCCCTCTGCTGCGCTCCGCCGCTGCGCCGCTGCCCGCCGCCGTGCGCCGCCGCCCGCCTGTCACGCCCCGGGGGTTTCGTTCAGCGGAAGTATTTAGGAAAACGGGTTTGATTAGCGTGTCCAAAAAATTTTGTTTGAAATTCCTTTCTTCCCGGAGCGTGCCCAGACCCGCCGCATATACAGGATCGCTCTGTAAACGGACAGAGTCTCCCCTGTAAATGCACGGCGTAGCGTTTAGTACATGTTCCGAGTCACACATACAACCATTCAATCACAACAATCAGTAACAGATTTCATTATTCTAACCATTCAAACATTTGGCCGATCGATTTGGAAAGGATAAATTCTCAGATTTGAAAGAGCGCCCACCCGGCACTTATGATTTGAAAACTAGTTTTGAAATCAACATAAATCCACAGGGTTTTGAAAACGGTGCCCACACGACACCCAAGGTTTGAAAACTCATTTCGCAATCCATAAATCCCCAAGGTTTTGAAATCAGTGCCCACACGACACTTAGATTTTTTTAAAACAGTTTTCGCAACTTTTCTTTGGTTTTGCTTTTCTTTTTCAAATGGCCCACATAGATAAAAAGGAATGTAATGCATAAAGGAGTAACCAAATACCGACATCCACGTCGACCCCACGAGGGTATCGAGAACCTCACACGTATCAACAAAGTTAATGAAATGCGAGATAAATAAAGAAATACAGTCCAGGGTTCCCGGCAACCCGGAAGCTCCCGCCCCGTCCTCTCCGTCGTCTACCTCTCCCTCCGCCCAGTCCCTGTCACAAAGTGGGGCGTCAGTAACGAGTAATAATAGAGCAGGATAAAAAAACAGTAAAGCAAACCGTGACCGCAACCGGGCAACCGCCCTCTCCAGAGGGAAACCACAATCTGTGCACCTGTAACCTGCTATACCGGGCCCCGTCGGATAACCAAACCGACGGCCCATACCGTACCTGCACATCCGACCGCGTCGGACAACTAAACCGACGGGTCGCACCGCTCGCACCTCGGCGCCTCAACCCCACAACTAATAAGGGGCCCCACTACGTCACCTCGTGGGTATACACGGGTCATAGACCTCTTTTCCGGAAAAGTGCACCCCTCACGGTGGCCAAACCGTGGGTGCACGTGTTGCAGCCTCGAGCACAGTAACCACAATATATGAACGATAGTAAGATGATAATCACAAGGTGTATGCAATAATAGAGAGTAACCACCATACATGAACAATAATAATATGATAATCTCTAAGCATGAACGACACACAATGTCTATGCAGTAATAGAGAGTAACCGCGATATGTGAACAATAATAAGATGATAATCCCAACGTCTATGCAATAATAGAGAGTAACCGCGATGTATGAACAATAATAATATGATAATCTCTAAGCACGAATGACACATGAATTATTTAAGTTAAAAGCCAACGGAGATCGACACTGATTACCACGCTTAACCCACCTGTCGCCTGTAGCGTTCCGCGTTCGCCTCCTTCGCGTTCCGGCGCGCTCCCCAACGCTGCAAAACGGATTCCCCGGGTAGGGAGGTCAAGACCCAAAGAGCGCAGTCCAAGAAGAGCCCCGAAAATCGCAGCACGCGCGGTTTAGCCGCGCGGCGCCCCGCATGCGCGGGTTGCCCTGTGCGGCAGCCCCGCGTGCGGGCTGCCCCGCGCGGCAGCCCCGCATGCGGGGTGGCCCGCGCGGCAGCCCCCGCATGCGGGGTGGCCCGCGCGGCAGCCCCGCATGCGGGGTGGCCCGCGCGGCAGCCCCGCATGCGGGCTGCCCCGCGCGGCAGCCCCGCATGCGGGGTCGCCCGCGCGGCAGCCCCGCATGCGGGGTGGCCCGCGCGGCAGCCCCCGCATGCGGGCTGCCCCGCGCGGCAGCCCCGCATGCGGGGTCGCCCGCGCGGCAGCCCCGCATGCGGGGTGGCCCGCGCGGCAGCCCCCGCATGCGGGGTGGCCCGCGCGGCAGCCCCCGCATGCGGGCTGCCCCGCGCGGCAGCCCCGCGTGCGGGGGCTCCCCGCGCGGCAGCCCCGCGTGCGGGTTGCCCCACGCGGCGGCCCCGCTCGGGGGGGGGGGGAAAAGTTGCCCGCAGGCACGGGCAACCCCGCGCGATGCCCATCTCGCGCGGGTGCCCTGCCGGCGGGTGGCTCGCCCCGCCCCGGCGTCCCCTCTCCGGTCCGCCCAAGAAAAGCCCTCCCCTACACAATTTTTAAACTCAAGAACGAGGGAGGGGAAAAAGAGATCGCGCTCACCTTGTCCTCGTCGGCACCGGGCGGAAAAAGGGAGGGATCGTCCTATTTGGGTTCGTCGGATCTTGCGGGGAGGCGATCGGTTTCCTCCTTCTCCTCGTCGGGATCTCGCGTCGCCTCGAAGCGGGTGGGAGACGGCTTCGGTTCTCACTTGTGCGAAGGAAAAAGAAAAGGGAATGGGGAACCCAATCCCTCAGCCCTTATTAATTAGCCGTTTAGGCGCAAACGGGTCTAAACCCAAGTCCAACTAAACGTAACCCCGCCTAGACCAAAGGTGCAATAGGTTAACATCGATTTCGCTCAAATTAAATCAGATTAAATTTAATTAACTCCAGTTGAGTAAATCTAGATCAGAATTAACAAAATAAAATAAATTAAATCAAATTAACCTAAACCCGGGCCTGGTTTACCTCTGCGGAGGTGGCTGAACACTGCGACAACTTCAGGAATTTATTCCGGACGATTCCGGGGTCGAAAAACAGATCCGTTCGCGCCGCTGGCCTCCGTTTCGCGAGCTTTATTCTCTAAAAATACCCGCGAGCCCCGTCGGCCTGCCCAAAAACAACGCAAGAAGAGTCGTACCCTGGACCCCTTAGCCGAAAGGCGGTTCAAGAAAAAAAACAGGAGAGACCAGAAGGAACCAAAAACCAGCGGTTATTACACCACTCACCTCTAAAAACGAGTTTCGTCCTCGAAACTCAAGCCCGGGTGGGAGCGAAAAGGTCGGGGTAGCACTCCTTCATCTTAGATTCCAGTTCCCAAGTTGCTTCCCGCTCCTCGTGGTTGTTCCAAAGTACCTTTACGTAGGGGATGGTTCGATTTCGCAGTGATTTGTTTTCCCTTGCCAAGATTCTCACCGGGGTTTCTTCAAAGCTGAGGTCCTCCTTAAGCTCAAGTGCTGAGGTGTCCAGGACGTGTGACGGGTCAGGAAGGTATTTCCGAAGCATCGACACATGGAATACGTCGTGGACTCGGTCGAGGTTTGGTGGTAGGGCGAGGCGGTAAGCGACTGGGCCAATGCGCTCCAGGATCTCGAAAGGCCCCACAAACCGTGGGCTCAGTTTGCCCTTTAACCCGAAACGCTTGATACCTCTGGATGGAGAGACCCGCAAAAACACGTGCTCCCCTGCTTGAAATTCCAAGTCACGGCGCCTCTGATCTGCATAACTTTTCTGTCGACTCTGGGCGGTTAGCAGGCGCTGTCTGATAAGGCGCACTTTCTCTTCAGTTTCCTCCACTAAGTCGGGTCCCAGGAGTTTCCGTTCTCCCAAGTCGTCCCAACAAATCGGGGATCGGCAGCGCCTTCCGTATAAGGCTTCGTAGGGCGCCATCTGAATGCTGGCCTGGTAGCTATTGTTGTAGGCAAATTCCACGAGGGGTAGGTAGCGTGACCAACCGGCCCCCCAATCAAGTGCACAGGCGCGAAGCAGGTCTTCTAAGGTTTGTATCGTGCGCTCTGACTGTCCGTCCGTCTGAGGGTGGAAGGCGGTGCTGAAATGTAATCTGGTCCCCATGGCCCGCTGGAGACTTTGCCAAAACTTCGAGACAAAGCGCGTGTCTCTATCCGAGGTGATCGATGCCGGTACCCCATGTAGTCTCACGATCTCGCTGATGTAGACTTGAGCTAACCGTTCGCGGGTCCAAGTTGTATGAACCGGCAAGAAGTGTGCTGACTTGGTTAATCTGTCGACTACGACCCAGACTGTGTCGTGGCCCTGTTGTGATCGAGGAAAACCAGTGACAAAGTCCATGGTGATCTGGTCCCATTTCCACTCTGGTACCGGTAAGGGCTGTAACTTCCCTGCTGGTCGCTGGTGCTCGGCCTTTATCTGTTGGCATACTAGGCAGTGGGCTACGTGTCGCGTCACGTCTTCCTTTAGCTTAGGCCACCAGAACGTCTGTTTGAGGTCCCTGTACATCTTCGTGCCCCCCGGATGTGCCGCATAAGGGGCTCGGTGTGCCTCAGCTAGGATCTCTTCCTTCATCTCTGCTGAACTCGGCACGCAGATCCGTCCGCGGAACCGTAAGGTGCCGTCGCTTTCCACCGCAAAGTCAATTTCTTGGCCCAGTAGGATCTTGTCTCGTATACGCTGTAGGTGTGGGTCGGTCTGCTGTCCCTCCTGGATCCTCTCGAATAACGTCGGTTTGATCACCAAGGTTAGAAGTTGCCTAACCGTGCCTGCCGGCACCACCTCCAATTGCATTCGCGCGAACTCCGCGATCAAGTGGTCTTGCTTCGTTAGCGCGCTCTCCGATGCCCCTTCTTGATGCCCTTTCCTGCTCAGTGCGTCAGCTACCACGTTTGCTTTTCCAGGATGATACTGAATCGTCAAGTCGTAGTCCTTCAACAATTCGAGCCATCGCCTCTGCCGCAGGTTTAACTCTTTCTGGGTAAAGATGTATTTCAGACTTTGATGATCTGAGAAAACGTTGCAGTGGACTCCGAAAAGGTAATGCCTCCACAGTTTCAAAACGAAGACCACAGCGGCCAACTCCAAGTCGTGTATTGGGTAGTTCCTTTCATAGTCTTTCAACTGCCTGGACGCGTAAGCAATTACCTTCCCCTGTTGCATCAGAACACCTCCCAGACCGATCCGTGACGCGTCGCAGTACACTTCATAATCCTCTCCGGGCGTCGGCAGCACGAGTATTGGTGCCCTAGTTAACCTCCCCTTGAGTTCCTCAAAGCTCTGCTGGCATTTGGCCGTCCATATGAACTTCTCTCCTTTTCTGGTCAATCGGTTTAAAGGGGTAGCGATCTTTGCGAAACCCTCAACGAAACGCCGGTAATATCCTGCCAGCCCTAGGAAACTTCGTACTTCTGTCACCGACGTCGGCGGCTGCCAGTCCACCACTGCTTCCACCTTCTTGGGATCCACGGCGATTCCCTGTGCCGAGATCACATGCCCCAAAAAGCCCACTTCGCGCAGCCAGAACTCACACTTCTTGAGCTTGGCGAACAGCTTCTGCTCTCTGAGGGTTTGCAGGATTGTTCGTAGATGGTCCCTGTGCTCCTCGTCGGTGGTGGAGTAGATCAAAATGTCGTCGATGAAGACTACCACAAACCGATCCAAGAAGGGTCTGAAGATCCTATTCATCATGTCCATGAAGACTGCGGGGGCGTTCGTAAGCCCGAAAGGCATCACCGTGAACTCGTAGTGGCCGTACCGAGTCCGGAAGGCGGTCTTGGGGATGTCCTCATGTCGAACTCGGAGTTGATGATAGCCCGACTGTAGGTCAATTTTGGAGAAGACCGTCGCTCCCCGTAACTGATCGAAGAGGTCGTCGATTCTGGGAAGGGGGTACTTATTCTTCACCGTAACTTTGTTTATCCCCCTGTAGTCGATGCAGAGACGCAGGCTCCCGTCTTTCTTCCGCACGAAGAGTACCGGTGCGCCCCAGGGTGACACACTCGGTCTGATGAATCCTTTATCCAAGAGGTCTTCCAGTTGTGCTTTTAGCTCCTTTAGCTCCGCGAAGGCCATTCGGTAGGGCGCCTTCGTAATTGGCTGCGTGCCTGGTACTAGCTCGATAGGGAACTCCACCTCTCGCTCCGGAGGCATCCCGGGCAATTCTGCGGGGAAAACATCGGGGAAGTCCCTCACCACCGGGATGTCTGCAGGTTCCGACGAGGGTCGGGTGGCCAGATCCACCGACGCTAAATAGGCCACGCATCCACCCTCTACCAATCTTCTGGCTCGTGCCGCTGAGATGACCGCTGGAAAGGTGATGCTTTTGCCCGCCATATACACATGTTCAGGAAAGCCCGGTTCTTGCAATCGCACTTGTCGCTTGTCGCAGTCAATGAGCGCCTGGTACCTCGTGAGCCAGTCCATGCCCAACACCGCGTCGTACTCCTTCAAGGGGATTACCACCATGTCCCATGGGCAAGCCAGTCGCCCAAGGTTAATCGAGCAGGCGGCCACTGAGCTGACCGCCTCCAAAGTCCCCCCCGCTGTTTGCACCGTCAGGGAGTTTTGAAGGGGGGTTTCCTCGAGGTCATGCATAAAAACGAAGTCACGAGAAATGAACGAGTGTGTTGCTCCAGTATCGAAAAGAGTTCTAGCACGGGAATTCGAAACGGAAGTAGTACCTGCAAGAGCGTCCTCCGGTGGATTAGTCCCTTGGCTGGTCATTGAGAAAACCCTCCCGCCTGGTTGTGGCTGCCGATCCTCCTCTCGCCGTGGTGCGGGGGGCCTGGGAGTTGACGCCATAGGAGCTTTCCCCCGCCCTGAGAGCTGTGGCGCGGGCGTGTAAGCTCCCGAGGGTGCAGGTCCCCCGCCCAAGGGACAGTTGCGGCGGAAGTGCCCCCGTTTGCCGCATCTGAAACAGTGGTCGCCTCTCTGGGGGCACTCTCCCGCAGTATGCCCTCCCCCGCAAATCACGCAATGCCTATTTCCCGGCCTCGGCCCTCCTGGCGGCGCTCCTCGGGGTCCCGCCTGCGGTTTCCACCGTTTGGGGGCTCCGCCCCCACTCCAGTTGCCTCCTCCCTGGTTCTGCTGCTGCCGCTTCCTGTCCTCCAGTCTCGCCGAGTTCTCCCTTCTTGCGCGGGTGATGGCAAAGCCCCGCTCCACCGTGGTGGCCCTGTCGACCACTTTCTGGAATGTATGCAGGTCAGCTGCTTGCACCACTTCAAATATGTTGCTCCGCAGGCCGTCCACAAAAAGTTGCGCCTTATGAGCCTCGTCCCTTATGACGAACGGGACGCAGTTCGCTAGGCGGACGAACTCTCGTTGGTACTCCATGACCGTGCGGTTTCCCTGCTGGATATGGTTCAGATCATCTTCCAATTTCTTCTTGACGCTGCTGGTGAAGAAGGCCTCGAACAGCTCTTTCTTGAAAGTTCCCCAGGACGGGAAAGCGGTGCCCTTAGCAGGATCTGGGCGCACCGTCTTCCACCATAAACGGGCATTCCCCTCCAGACAATGGACTGCCAGGGGAACCCGCTCATCGTCTTCCATTAGTAGATCTTCAAAAAGCTTCTCCATCGACCCCACCCAGTTCTCAACGACCCACGGATCAGTCGTATCTCCTTCGAACGTGGGCGGGTCGTGTTTCTTAAAGTCCTTCAAGTTGGCCCGCACTCGATCCCGCTCGGTCATCACCACACCCCCTCCCCTCGTGGCGGCGGCAGCCGCGATAGGGGTAGGCGTGACCACTGTTTCCTCTAGAACAACCCGACTAGTTGTCCCTGGTGCCGGCCCCGTAGTCGCCGCTGGTGGTGGTGCTGTCGGTGGTGCCGCGGCAGGTGCTGTCGGCCCCGGCGGAGGGACCGGGGCGGCCGTCACTGGCGCGGCCTGCTGCTGCTGCGTCAACTGACGCACATGATCGGTGAGGGTGGCCAATTGCCCCGCCATTTCCCGCAATTGCTGCCGCAGGAGCTGGTTCTCCGCGGCCGTCGATGTCGTCGCTTCTGCCTCGGCGTCACCCGCCGACGATCTGGTACGAACCATAGCTGTCACACGTAACAAGGTCAACATCAGACTTTAACTACGACCGCGAATCACTTAGCTCGAGAAAAGACTCAAATTTCCCCCCCCGATCACTCACGTTCTACAGCCCTATGCCCTACCCATTTCATTCACTTGTAGATAGGTGAGGCATTCCCACG
The DNA here is from genome assembly GCA_029168755.2 of Tillandsia fasciculata. Lineage (NCBI taxonomy): Eukaryota > Viridiplantae > Streptophyta > Magnoliopsida > Poales > Bromeliaceae > Tillandsia > Tillandsia fasciculata. The sequence continues at coordinate 145,593 of JAQOTM010000198.1, forward strand.
GATGTCGGCATCAACTGTTGTGATTGAATGAATTGGCTCTGATACCATCTTAATCTGTCACGCCCCGGGGGTTTCGTTCAGCGGAAGTATTTAGGAAAACGGGTTTGATTAGCGTGTCCAAAAATTTTGTTTGAAATTCCTTTCTTCCCGGAGCGTGCCCAGACCCGCCGCATATACAGGATCGCTCTGTAAACGGACAGAGTCTCCCCTGTAAATGCACGGCGTAGCGTTTAGTACATGTTCCGAGTCACACATACAACCATTCAATCACAACAATCAGTAACAGATTTCATTATTCTAACCATTCAAACATTTGGCCGATCGATTTGGAAAGGATAAATTCTCAGATTTGAAAGAGCGCCCACCCGGCACTTATGATTTGAAAACTAGTTTTGAAATCAACATAAATCCACAGGGTTTTGAAAACGGTGCCCACACGACACCCAAGGTTTGAAAACTCATTTCGCAATCCATAAATCCCCAAGGTTTTGAAATCAGTGCCCACACGACACTTAGATTTTTTTAAAACAGTTTTCGCAACTTTTCTTTGGTTTTGCTTTTCTTTTTCAAATGGCCCACATAGATAAAAAGGAATGTAATGCATAAAGGAGTAACCAAATACCGACATCCACGTCGACCCCACGAGGGTATCGAGAACCTCACACGTATCAACAAAGTTAATGAAATGCGAGATAAATAAAGAAATACAGTCCAGGGTTCCCGGCAACCCGGAAGCTCCCGCCCCGTCCTCTCCGTCGTCTACCTCTCCCTCCGCCCAGTCCCTGTCACAAAGTGGGGCGTCAGTAACGAGTAATAATAGAGCAGGATAAAAAAACAGTAAAGCAAACCGTGACCGCAACCGGGCAACCGCCCTCTCCAGAGGGAAACCACAATCTGTGCACCTGTAACCTGCTATACCGGGCCCCGTCGGATAACCAAACCGACGGCCCATACCGTACCTGCACATCCGACCGCGTCGGACAACTAAACCGACGGGTCGCACCGCTCGCACCTCGGCGCCTCAACCCCACAACTAATAAGGGGCCCCACTACGTCACCTCGTGGGTATACACGGGTCATAGACCTCTTTTCCGGAAAAGTGCACCCCTCACGGTGGCCAAACCGTGGGTGCACGTGTTGCAGCCTCGAGCACAGTAACCACAATATATGAACGATAGTAAGATGATAATCACAAGGTGTATGCAATAATAGAGAGTAACCACCATACATGAACAATAATAATATGATAATCTCTAAGCATGAACGACACACAATGTCTATGCAGTAATAGAGAGTAACCGCGATATGTGAACAATAATAAGATGATAATCCCAACGTCTATGCAATAATAGAGAGTAACCGCGATGTATGAACAATAATAATATGATAATCTCTAAGCACGAATGACACATGAATTATTTAAGTTAAAAGCCAACGGAGATCGACACTGATTACCACGCTTAACCCACCTGTCGCCTGTAGCGTTCCGCGTTCGCCTCCTTCGCGTTCCGGCGCGCTCCCCAACGCTGCAAAACGGATTCCCCGGGTAGGGAGGTCAAGACCCAAAGAGCGCAGTCCAAGAAGAGCCCCGAAAATCGCAGCACGCGCGGTTTAGCCGCGCGGCGCCCCGCATGCGCGGGTTGCCCTGTGCGGCAGCCCCGCGTGCGGGCTGCCCCGCGCGGCAGCCCCGCGTGCGGGGTGCCCCGCGCGGCAGCCCCGCATGCGGGGTGGCCCGCGCGGCAGCCCCGCATGCGGGGTGGCCCGCGCGGCAGCCCCGCATGCGGGCTGCCCCGCGCGGCAGCCCCGCATGCGGGGTCGCCCGCGCGGCAGCCCCGCATGCGGGGTGGCCCGCGCGGCAGCCCCGCATGCGGGGTGGCCCGCGCGGCAGCCCCCGCATGCGGGCTGCCCCGCGCGGCAGCCCCGCATGCGGGGTCGCCCGCGCGGCAGCCCCGCATGCGGGGTGGCCCGCGCGGCAGCCCCCGCATGCGGGTGGCCCGCGCGGCAGCCCCCGCATGCGGGCTGCCCCGCGCGGCAGCCCCGCGTGCGGGGGCTCCCCGCGCGGCAGCCCCGCGTGCGGGTTGCCCCACGCGGCGGCCCCGCTCGGGGGGGGGGGGAAAAGTTGCCCGCAGGCACGGGCAACCCCGCGCGATGCCCATCTCGCGCGGGTGCCCTGCCGGCGGGTGGCTCGCCCCGCCCCGGCGTCCCCTCTCCGGTCCGCCCAAGAAAAGCCCTCCCCTACACAATTTTTAAACTCAAGAACGAGGGAGGGGAAAAAGAGATCGCGCTCACCTTGTCCTCGTCGGCACCGGGCGGAAAAAGAGAGGGATCGTCCTATTTGGGTTCGTCGGATCTTGCGGGGAGGCGATCGGTTTCCTCCTTCTCCTCGTCGGGATCTCGCGTCGCCTCGAAGCGGGTGGGAGACGGCTTCGGTTCTCACTTGTGCGAAGGAAAAAGAAAAGGGAATGGGGAACCCAATCCCTCAGCCCTTATTAATTAGCCGTTTAGGCGCAAACGGGTCTAAACCCAAGTCCAACTAAACGTAACCCCGCCTAGACCAAAGGTGCAATAGGTTAACATCGATTTCGCTCAAATTAAATCAGATTAAATTTAATTAACTCCAGTTGAGTAAATCTAGATCAGAATTAACAAAATAAAATAAATTAAATCAAATTAACCTAAACCCGGGCCTGGTTTACCTCTGCGGAGGTGGCTGAACACTGCGACAACTTCAGGAATTTATTCCGGACGATTCCGGGGTCGAAAAACAGATCCGTTCGCGCCGCTGGCCTCCGTTTCGCGAGCTTTATTCTCTAAAAATACCCGCGAGCCCCGTCGGCCTGCCCAAAAACAACGCAAGAAGAGTCGTACCCTGGACCCCTTAGCCGAAAGGCGGTTCAAGAAAAAAAACAGGAGAGACCAGAAGGAACCAAAAACCAGCGGTTATTACACCGCCGCCGCACGCCGGTCGCCGCCGGCGGCCGGAACAGTAATTCCGGCGGGCGGTTACTGTTCCGGTGAACAGTACCAAGTGCCGAAAAAAATAAAGCGAATATACCATTTTGACCGTTTTCGCGCGCTGAGTCCGATTTCGCCGTCCATTTCGCCAAATTCTCATCCGAAATTTTGCCGAAAGCTCCCGGAAAATTCCATTTGCTCCGATTTTCGTGCAGAGTCTGTATTAAATGTCCAATTTCAAATCTACAAGCTATGTTTCACCGAATAAGCTTCCCACAGTCACTGTTTAATGTTGCACAGTTCCTGCGGGAGTCTGGATCATCACACTAAATCCCAATTTGCACCACAAATTCATTTCTTGGGCCCGACATGCGCACAAACACTCCCAACGGCCACTAAAAGCTGCCCAACAACCAGCAACCCTACGCGGGGGATTCCGGGACCTCACAGAAACACTTAAACTAGCATGCAAATCCTATCATAATAGAATTAGAAGGAAGTCCGTAGACTTGGAGAGAAAACCAACCCACCTCTGCTCGCCACCAATTGCTTGTCGACACTTGCAACTGGGCTCAGCGGGATTACCTTGCCTCCACGTAGTCCGCACGCAAAACAAAGCACAATGCCGGAACCCGCACGCAAAACGGAGTCACAAGATCGCGCCCCCAACGGATGTCCCGAAGCAAGTCCACGGCTCCACGCAGTGGAGAACACTCAACCGCCCTCGACATAAGCTAAAAGCTACACTGCAAGCTGCCAGGAAGGAAGAAACCGCAAAATCAGTCAAAACGGTCGAAAACCGAGCATCCGGCGGTGAAAAACAACCTCCGTCGGCAAAAAACCGCGACCGACGGCGAAAAACAGCACGCGGCGGCGAAAAACGGCCTCCGTCGGCGAAAAACTGCGACCGACGGCGAAAAACAGCACGCGGCGGCGAAAAACGGCCTCCGTCGGCGAAAAACTGCGACCGACGGCGAAACACAGCACGCGGCGGCGAAAAACGGCCTCCGTCGGCGAAAAACTGCGACCGACGCCGAAAAACAGCACGCGGCGCGAAAAAACGGCCTCCGTCGGCGAAAAAACTGCGGCCGACGGCGAAAAACAGCACGCGGCGGCGAAAAACGGCCTCCGTCGGCGAAAAACTGCGATTGACGGTGAAAAACAGTGCCCGACGGCGAAAAACAGCTCGCGGCGGCGAAAACAGCGCTCGACGGCGAAAAACAGCGGCCGACGGCGAAAAACAGCTCGTGGCGGCGAAAACAGCGCTCGACGGCGAAAAACAGGGGCCGACGGTGAAAACCACCTCGCGGCGGCGAAAACAGCGCTTGACGGCGAAAAACAGCGGCCAACGGCGAAAAACAGCTCGCGGCGGCGAAAACAGCGCTTGACGGCGAAAAACAGCGGCCGACGGCGAAAAACAGCTCGCGGCGGCGAAAAAAAAAGGCCTCCGTCGGCGAAAAACAGCTTCCGACGGCGAAACCGGCCTCCGACGGCGAAAGAGCTGCACCGGCACGCAAACCGAGGCGCCGCCGCTGTCCCGGGGCACGCCGAACGGCGAAAAACGCAGCCACGCGGCCTAGGAGGCCGGCCGCGCGGTGCGAAGCCCGGCCGCGCAGCGCAGGGGCTCGCTGCGCGGCGCCGGAGCGCGCCGCGCAGTGCCCCAGCGGCGCTGCACGCGCCCGCAGCGCTGCGCGCAGCGGCGCGCGCCCGCATGGGCCCGCGACGCTGCGCGCAGCCCGCGTGGCCCGCACGCGGCCCGCGGGCTGCGCGCGGCCCGCAGCGCTGCGCGCGCCCGCCGCGCGCACCTTGTGGTGCGCGCGGCCCGCGCGCAGCGCAGCGGTGCGCGCGTGCCTGCAGCGCGCGCCCAGGCAGCGCCACGCGCAGCGCTCTGCTGCGCGCGGCGCTGCACCAGGGCGCAGCGCCCTGGTGCAGCCCGCACGGCACTCTGCTCCACGCGGAAAAAAAATAAAAAAAATAATAAAATAAATTCTAGAAAAATTTAAAAAATTCCTTAATTTAACCAAAAAACTCAAATTAAAGCCCTCATTGTTCCAATAAATTCTCAAAAATCCAAAAAAAAAATAAAACACCTCAATCTACCTACCTCGATGAAGAACGATGCACGCCCTCGCTCCTCACGGCCACCAACGGGAGTCCTCAACCAAGAAAAACTCAAATCCCACACTTCATCTTCTTCGTCTCCTTCTTTTTCTCTCTTTTTTTCTCTCTTTTTTCTCTCTTTTCATCTTTCCTTCTTTCTTTCTTTCTCAGCTACAGAGGAGAGGGGAGGTTGGGGATGATGACGTGGCTATGAGGATAAGGTCACCTCCTTAAATAAAGCTACAACTTAATTAACCTTTGCTTAATTAAAACTTAATTAAGCTTAGAAAGGGATTAATTTAAAAGTAGCAATTCCACTTACCTCATTCCACCACTCTCAACTTCACTCTCACAGCCACCAAGCAAAAGACCCAATTAATTAGCAAATCTAATTAATTAAAATATTAAAATAATCCAAAAACCCCAACTCCAACTCACTTTTTCCCTCCGGGCCCTCCGCCGTCGTCCGGAACCTCCCGAACACCGCTGTAAATTGAAAGTACACGCGCTCACAGCTTTTTCTCTTCAAAAAGCTCATCCGTTGGGTCGGGGTGCTCAATCCAAAAACCGGCTCCGAAAATGTCAGTTCTGACTCACTTTTTGCCTCCGGATCCTCCGCGTCAGTCCGGAATCTCCCGAACTTCGCTGTAATCTGAGAATATGCCTGTTCCAATGTCATGCCCCGAGTTTAAAAATCAGCGTCTAAATTTTTTTTTTTTTTTTTTTTTTTTTTTTTTTTTCAGAGTCGCAAAAACTGCCAGGGCAATGACAGACCGCCACATATATAGAAAAGTCCCAATCCCCTTTGGGTTTGAGCCTTTTCTATATATGCACGGCTAGCTTGGCAACAACATCAGAGTACTAACTACGTACAACTAATAACAATAATACAATAACTTTACGACAATTACACTTGAATTACACATTTTTCTTTTTTACTGAAACAATGTATGTGCTATCAGCTGTCCAGGGTCAATCCCTATCTCGAAACCTCATCAACTCGTCCCGACATCCCAGCACCCGCTCGACCTGGAAAAATATTCACCCAGGGGGTGTGAGATACACTGTACATGTATCCCAGTGGGCACGACGAGCCGAGAAATAGCAGATCGTACCTACTGGTATACAATACTAGAGGATAGTAAGAAATCTCAGTTAGGATAGGCAGATATATAATCATGGAACTATCTTTAGCTTGAAGATGGCAAAACCATGAGTTAAGGTAATCAGATATATATAATCAATGTAATCATGGAACTGTTATCAACTTGAGGATAGTAGAAATCATGAGTTAGGTCAATCAGAAATATAATCACAGGTAGGAGAAGCAATGACCACAATGAAGATAATGGTTAGGATAATCAGATATAAAATTGGAACGTAAATAAAGCCACTTATAACATCTTGAAGCAAATATAGGCTAATAACTATAGCAGGAATAGAAATCAGGAAAAGCAGACTATGACAATACAGGCTAAACAGGCAATACATGCATCAATAACTGAAATAGCAAGTTACCCAATCACAAGCCACCATATTGGTCTAGTAGACCTCAGGCAAAAATGCCCACCTGGCACCACCTGGTTGACATTCCCTCAACTGAGGGTCACGGGTTGCAACTGCTAACCACTTTACCGGTAAAGAACATCGCTGCGGGTAGCAAATCCGCTGATATTCGTGAAGTACAACGGTGCGGGCGATCAAATGCAAATGCTCAAGCTCACGGTCCACTGACCGGGTAATTGGCAACAAGCCGAGAAATCCCCATTGGGATGCAATAACAAAATCAACTGAATCTCAACTCTCATGCAGGAATAATCAGCAACTAATCAACTAAATCTCAACTCATATGCAAGATCAACAGCAAATCTCAACTCAATCATGCAAACCAACCAAACATACAAAACTAAACACATATTTTTGAGAAAACTATTTTGAAAAGTCCAAACCTCGAAGAGCGTTGCCCTCGTCCTATCAAATAAGAACAGACTCAGGCGACCCTACGAAGCTCGGTAGGTTTTAGGTCCAAACCTCGCAGAGCAATGACTTTGTCCTATCAAACAAGAACAGACTCAGGCGACCCTACGAAGCTCGGTAAAACATTAGTTGATTAAAATTATGTGTTCAGCAGTGTAATATTTGATCATCAGGAAAGCAAGCTCAATATCTAATAACCAATCAGGCATGGCAATGTCCAGAATAATGATATGAATACTGGAAGCACTATGATTAATCATGTAAAGCAACAGATAACTGATAAAAGTCATAACTCAGGCATGAAGCAGTATAAACTGAATCAAAAGGAAGGCAGGCTCAAAATAATAGTTAAGCTATCAAAAACAGGGGTCCAACCAATACCGTACACAGAGGGCCGAAATGATAAAGCCCGGACCGAAGATAACCCACCTGTCGTTTGCAGGCGAACCTTCGACTCCAACTGAGCGCTCGAAAACTCTGTCAACCTAATTCAAGACTTTGATTAGGGAAACAACTCAAACATACCCATCCCGACAAAACTGTAAAACTCTTGTCGCTAACACGGGAAACTAAGCCGAAACATCGAAACAGACCTGCCGACAGTCTATAAACATCCTAACACTGTCAAATCACATCTATTAACTCTAAACGTCATTACCTCGGTGTTTGGGAAGACATGGGCAAAACCGTAAATTCCGGTGTCCAAAAATTGCCAACAATACTCGTTCAACTCTCGGGAAGCCTAATTCGGCTTTGGAGTTTTTCGACAGAAAACTAAAGTCACTGGACCAGCCAGGACAGTGTCGGGAATAACCAGAGGCAACAGTTTATGTTCAGAAATCCAAAATACAACACGAACTTGCACCGTAATTCGTAAAATCGACGATTTTGCCGATTTACGAAACAAGATCCGTTTCCCGCTCAACTAGAGTCCACGGAACTTTAATAAAAAGTTTAGAAGGTGCGTAAATACTGTCTCAAGACAGCCAGCATGTTACATTTGCAACTTAATCCATTATTTTCTTTAAAATCGCATTATTACGCTTATTTGAACACTGTTTTGACCCGTTCTTCCAAACCAGGAACCCAAAGATAGCGCCGTAAGTTTCAGCGTGTCCGATACGACATGACGAAGCCCGTGCTCACCAATTTGTGGCTGCACGGAACCCGAGGAAAAGTTCGGCCCAAGATGTTCCTCACTAACATAGCCAAATAGCATTTTTGTTTCTCCGGCTCATCAAAACCAAAAACTAACGCGAGCATCGCGTCCAGTGACCCCAAATTAGCCAGGAGCACACTGTCGCGGCTTCGCGAACAGCCCCGACTGCTACAACGAGCAGCTTTTCACTTAAAGCTTGATTTTAATATAACTTTTAATCCGCTCATCAAAGAACAAAATATTGTATATCAAAGTGTCTCTGGACAGTGCCAGGACCCCAGGGCTCACTTTACTATCAGTCCAAAACTGATGGATCAACCAGATCCAAGTCCCTCGCTTTCTAACACTTCGACAATTCACCACACACACATCCACACAGATCTAATTTGATCTGAAGTGAGCACTGAGCTCAGGGGATGTTTTACAACAACTTTCATATTTGGCTCGAACCCTAAATCCATCTAATTCCTCTTTGTGGCATTTAATCGAACACCATGTGGGCACAATTATATACATTAACTAAGTGTTAATTTCTGAGTTTGTTCTCAGCAAGGAAGCAAATCCTAGGACTTATAAGATGGAAGGAAGCTAGGTTACAGAGTTTAGGAGTTACCTGGGGGTCTCATAGGCGACCGGAGGCGACGGCGGCGGCCGGCGGTGGAACTCGGGCTAATTCCATGGTGCAACAACAAAAAAAGGGAAACCCACATTATAGCCCACATGCAAATGCATGAGGGGCCTCTAAATGATCCCACAAACTCACCTGGGTCATCCGCCGGCGGCGCGGAGCGGCGGCGATCGCCGGCGACGAAGCTCGGCCCAAGCTTAATGATGCAAGATGGTGCAACTCTGGTGCAATACAAACCCGACGTTAGGACTCACATGCAAGTTCATGGAGAGTTTCATAATGACCAAGAGAACTCACCTGAGCCGCTCACCCGCTTGACGGAGCTCCGGCAATCGCCGGAGATCGAAATCTCCAAAATTGGTGTTTTCCGGCCACCATTAATGGTGGATTCCGGCCGGCGTGGTCTGGGCCGGCGCAAGATGGACCAAAGTGGTCCACTTGGTCCCCTGGTGCTTGCTGGGTGGTTGGCCGGCGACGCGGGGCTGCGGCGGCGCCGTACGGCGAGCTTCGGCCAAGATGCAACTTTGGTCGGTTCTAGGGCATCACCGATCTCCACGGATCTTCGACCGATCCACTCCAAACTTCGGGAGCACCATGCAGTCACCGAGAAGACCAAGATCAACGGTCTTGATCTTGATTTTGTCGGTTGGATGAAGCCCGTGAACGATCTCGGCCAAAACAAGAAATTCCGGCAATAAGGAGGCTCTCGCCGGCAACCGGGACGACGGCGACGGCTCGGGCTTCACAGAGAGAGTTTACTCGACGTTAGGAACAAGTTGATTGGGTTAAGGGGCCAACTAAAATAATTAAATTTTAATCCTCTTACCTTGCCGGAGAGAGGAAGAAGAGAGGGTGGCTCCGGCGGCGGCGCGGCGACGGCCGGGGTTGGGGATGCCCAGGCTCGGACGCGGCCACCTCGAAGTCCCTCCCGATGAAGTTTGGTCCAACCTATTCCTCCAAAGTACCCCCCCCCCCCCCCCCCCCCCCAAACATCCACCCGAGAGCACCATTTTTGTTTCCTCGGTTTGCTCCGGCGACGGGACAACGGCGGAGCCGGCGCGACGGTTGGGAGGAGAGGAGGGGAAAGTGTCGGTTGCAGAGGAAGGTGAAGGGGTGGCTTCGGGTGTGAGGAGTTTTCCGAAGAGTCACAAGCATGCATGATTTAATTGCATGAATGTAACAATATGCAAAAAGGTCCATCTACAACTGCCATTTGCAATTTAGTCCTATATAAAATTTGTTCATCTTACACTCTAGTCCCTGCCTATAAGGTGGCACGATTTTCGAGGCACAAATTATTGGGTTTTCGCGCAAAATAACAAAATTTTCGCTGTATTTCACGCATTTCGAGGAGTTTCGCTCGTCAAAACGAAAAACGGATTTCGCCATTGCGTCCGGCACGTCGAAATCTATAAGACAGCGATTTTGGTTTTCCGATGCGATGTCCAGATAAATTTTGGGTCCATAAAAACTATCCAATTGTCACGCCCCGAGTCCGCCAATTTGTACGGTTCGGGCACGCCAACAGACCCGCCAATCGGGTAAAACCTTTTTCTACCCGAAAGGAACGGTAACATCCATAATAACACAACAAGTGTATGCGGAAGCTCAATATCAGAGTACTAAAAATCACTATAAATTTAAAACTTTCATTCAATAACTAATGCGGAAATGAAAGCATACAGGAGTGAACCATAAATTAAACTTATTACACTTTACAATTCTGAGCTTGCAAATAAATTATTACATTTCCTTTACATAATTCCTCACCATACAAGGTTCACTCAAGAAATATATAGAAAGGGATACCTCTGCTAGACCCTCTAGGTCACTATGCTGCTGGGCCCTTGCCCCTGTCGTATGCCTCGCTGTCGTCTGCATCGGATCTGTCTCGACCGCTGCATCCATTCCCGAACCTGTGGGGGGGAGTCACCCAAGGGGTGTGAGAACTTACGAGCGAGTTCCCAGTGGGTTCAACCACCGAGAGAAAGTGTCCTACACTACTTGGTCCAATGGAAGCAATAATAATAGTGTGCTAGGAAACTAAAATCCTCAACATCAATATGCAGCTATGCAATAATATATCACTACACTATCTGTGTACAACCATCGACCCAGCACTACTCTGTCTAGCCACACTAGGCTGCTAAGCACCAACTCGGCCACTATGCCGCTGTATACTGGGTTCAACTAACCCGGCCACCCTGGCCACTCTATTTTTCTTTATTCTTTAGATTCTGATGCTTTAGTTCAAGTTAACCCTTGGAAATTCTTATCCAACGGGCCCGAGCCCGGTAGTCTTGCTACCATAAGATAAGATTTCTAAGGTTGCCGATAACACTCGCAAGTGTTACCCCGTCCTGCCGGGGGGACTTGTCATACGGGACACTGCCCGATAGGGTCACTGCCCAACTCTGACAAGAGTACTCTATCTACCAGTCATACGGGTCGCTGCCCGGGAGAGGGACCCTGTCCAACTCCTGACCGTTGTACGTTCGCCCCCGGAGGTACGCCCGTTTTATCTTTAATTTTCTTTCTTTTCTTTTCTTTTTCTTTCTCTTTTATTTTAGTTCTTAGCCTCTTTGCTTTTGAACACTTGCTTTCCTTTCTTATTCGAGCTTATAGCTCCCATTTTGCCACTGGCAATTTACTTTCTCTTTTCTTCGAGCATTTAGCTCCTTGCTTTCACTTTTAGCCCTTCGAAAGTACCTCGTCCGACGGGTCACTGCCCAGGGAGTCCAGCTCCACTTGACGAGTCTCAAATTCGAAGGCGCCATTAACATTCTCTTTATACTTTTAGCCACTTTTAGCTTGCTTTTAATCTTTGCCTTTTTGCAATAATTTCTCTTCTTATCCTAGGTCTTGCCATAAGGATAACTAGAGAGTCCTTGGACTCTTAAACATTTCACCTTCATTTATTTAACTCAAATTGAAGTTAAAGTTATTGTCCATTTGCCCAGACACCCTATGACTTTCTAGGGTTATATTTATTTAATTCTTTAACCTTGGGATCTTATCCCACTTTCCTGATTCCTCACTGAATCCTAGAGTCAATCTTGACTCTAATTTCCTGTCTATGAGTTTAAACTCTTCCAGCTTAACTTAGGTTCCCTTTTCCTAAGTCCCATGTCATACTGGTCCTAGAGTTCCATGACTCTATGCTGACCTCTAGTTCACCTTAGGTTTCCTGAACCTAAATTCCATATCATACTCATCCTAGAGTTCCTTGACTCTATGTTGATCACTCTATCCAATGTCCTTAGGTTATCTCCTAAGACAATGCCACTCGTTATTCCTAGGATAGCTCCTATGTTTGATGTCACTCGTCAAACCCCTAAACTAGGTTTTCTCCTAGTCTTACTACCAACAAGTTCTGTTCCCTTATGTCACATGATTCCTAAGGTTGTACCCTACATGATCACAGTCATCACATAATTATCCATTTCTAAACATGCAATTATTTTTATCCATCATAAAATAATATTTATCCTCTAAGTCCTTTTGCACAAGAAAATGAATTATCTCCTTTTTGGCAACCGATAGTTGCATTTTTATCTGTGTCCATTTACACATACAAGTTTATCCCCTATTGTGGATAAATCATAAATGTCGCTTTTCCTCTAAATTTCTCTACACATGCACATATATCATCTGTTATCGGCAACCAACAGTTGCTCTTTTCATCTGTGTTCCTCTAATCATGTAATCTTATTCATAATTACCTAACGCCTCTAACAGGCTACTATCATGCTTCGAATCGAAAATCAAAGGAGCAAGGGGAGAGGTCACCCAATTTCGGTAGAATCCCCCACCTTGTAGTGTACCCAATTGCTTGTAGACACTTGCAATTGGTCTCCGCGCGATTCCACTTGTTTCCTCGAGCTTGCACGCAAAACGGCGCACCTCCCTCGAGTCCGCACGCGAAACGATGCACGTTCTCCTTACCTGCACGCAAAACGGTGCATGTTAATTCAACCCGCACACTCATAAAATAAATGCTCATTTATCCAATTTGCACAAACCACTTACACCCTACAAAACTCTCTCAACATACAAGCAGTATCAAATGCTCACTCAACTCAGAATGCTCACAAACCAAAATTATAAAACCCACATTCATAGCACCATCACAATTATTCAAATCCACCTACTCTCTCTCAAGTTGCAACTGCACCCACTACATACAACCATTACTACATTCGAGTCCCCAGCCCACTACAAGAAGCTCCAATGCAAACCAATAATCAATGTCCGCATGCACAAATTGCCTCTGTACATCCCCCACATCAGCACAATTAAAGCCCCAACATCACTTAATTAATTAATGTTCACATAATCACAACCCATAAACATAACTTATCAAAATCCACACAACCCTCTACAGTCCCAAAAGCATACACACACACAAACATCTCATAGGTTCCACAGTATGTTGACTTGAACATCAATTCACCTTAGAGCCATAAATACACTCTAATAATCCACTTACACAATTCACTTAAGTCACAACACACACACACGCCCTCTACAGCATTCTCCACAACACATACAACTCTAAGCTTCAGCACAAACTGCTTCCAAGGAGTCACTCACATAACACTAAAACAAACTCCAATGCACAACAACCATACTTCTCACAGTATCAACAGCATGCTCACATACACACCATTACACAAGAGCTCTACAATCCCCCCTTTATAAGCTCCAAAATATACTAATTAAAATTCCATATACACAATCCCTTAGATCCAACTTTACATGCCACCAACAATAACATACCACAAATCCAACATAACTTCTGCACGCTTAGAGAAATAAATGCTCACTTCCATAGATCATTTAAATCTACCCACAATATGCTTAAAAGCCCCAAATAGCATAGTAATAAATTAAAGATCCAAAGCCCAATTAAATTCACCTCATTACCTGTAGCACACTTTAAATAATATCCACAAAGTCCTAATAACTCACTTTCTGTCCCGTTTTCTGTTCGTTTTTTGTCCGTTTCCGTCCAAATTTGACAGGCAGCTTCGTTTCAGCCTAGTTAACCACAGAAAATCTTAAATTTCCAGTTTGGGCCATTTCTGGGCCACCAAAGCCCCACTGTGTCCAGAATCATTGGCGGACCCCGTTCTCGCAATCCGGATATCCTATCAACCCGAAATTTTTACTGTGACCTTAAAACATAATTACAAAGCTCCCCAAATTTTCTCAGAATTTTTCGACACTGTTGGCGGAGCCCGTTTTCACTATCGGGTATCCGATCAACGCGAAACTTTTTCTGTGGTCATAAAACATATTTACGGGGCTCCCGTAATTTTCTCGGAATTTTCCGACACTGTGAATTTTCCACTAAAAATCTGGACCCCCTTTCTCCAATAAATTTTTAGCTCTCTACATTTTAACCCGAATTGGGCCCAACTCGCGTCCACATATTCTTTACTTCCCTAACTTTCATAACAATAGTATTTCATACTATTTTTATTATATTTATTTATGTGCCGAAAATTCGGTACTTTACATTCTACCCCCCTTAAAATAAGTTTCGTCCTCGAAACTTGAATCACATCTCGACTCCTACTTGATCGAGAGGGAGGAATTTTGCCCTCACTACTGGACTCACTGTATATCGTAACCGGCATCAAATTGCCCGCTCGCCAGATCACACGATCAACTCACTAATGAGTCCCTCTCTCAATCCAGGGACAAACTCAGACCCGGTATCTGGCCACTTTCACCAAAATGGGTGAAAGACACAATTGAGCACTTGTTCTCTCAATTGCCACGAATGACCCAGTTTTTCACTTGCGAAATTTTTACTTTAATTCCGCCATCATTCTTTTCACAACGAGGTTGCATCTGCAACTAATTACACTTACCGCATTTTCTTTCCGATCGCTCCGCTGCGTAATGTGGAGTGTCCTCAACTATCACACATGCTGCTAGTGCTCTAAGTCCCCGGGTTATCAGCTAACCCGACACCTCGGACTACTAATAGGTTCACAGACCACGATCAGTAGGGCCTATAGCCCAACTAGTCCAACTCTGTATAATGGCTCATACTAGCACACAGACCCAATCGCCATACGGGTAGATCCTCACTTAGGATTACTACACCAATACTCCCACTAGGAGCTACAATACCTCGATCACCACTAGCTCTACGGCCTGGTCATATCACACTCTCAGTGTACTAATAGCCTCAATGCTCACACGTGGCATTCCACGTCCCCGGGTCATCGCTCGGACTACCGTCCCGACCAAATCTCTATCATGCCCCGCCATCAGGTCTCGGGCCGCTGTCTCTCACAGCCGACTGCGCCTGCCCACTGGGCTACAGGCCCACGGTCCACAAACATGGTCCAGGCACGGATCGTCCTAACGCGAACCCGCAAATCGTCGCCACGCGACCACTATGCTCCACTGAGCAAAAACCAACTAACTAGTCATCAATCCATGATCCGAACTCTGTCTCGACTCTGGCCACATAGGGCAAAGGCTCACACGCCAACTAATCAGCTCTCTCGGGCTAAACGATACTTGTGCTCCATGAGCACCCAACGGTTGGGCGTCCTACGCCCCCTCACGCTAACTTGCGTAATCCAAATTTTAAGCAACTTGCTTAAACACGCGCATGACTCCTGTACACCTCTCCCAACTGGGTTGAGGCACCACAACGATCATTCACCAACTCTGGTGATTAACACGCAAACCCAGTGGTGGTAATCAGTGCCATTATGCTGATCCGTCGGATCGGCGCCACAAAACTCTCGCTCTCTTGCGAGGCTTTCGAATCTCGAAACCTGTCCCGGGTCTTACCAACCCCACAATGCGGCAATTTAGCCACAATGATAGGCCACACGGTCACTACCGTTATCAGGGCGAACTTTCGCCACAAGGCCCACAAGTCTTTCTTGTCCTAACCTTTAGGACATAGCAACATAGCTCTCGCAACAAAGCGATCACCAGCGTTTCACGAGTCGATCTCTCACTAGACTTCATCAACTATACTTTGCCAGCATCCAGCTGACACGAGCGTAAAACACCCTATGCTGAAGGTGTTGGCTGCGCCGACAAAAGTTCGGCGGCCATTGCCATTTCTTTACTGTCGCCCCCTAAATGCGGCGATGCCGTACACTTATGCGTCATTTATGCAGCCTCAACATGCTGCGCTATCAGTCACTGGAGCCCATCTATCTGCTCTGACTGTCAAGCTGACGCCACTCTTAGGCGTCGGAATCTGTCTTCCTGTCGACGGAAATCTCCGCTGACGGCACGAAGCTTGACCTGCCGCTGGATCACACCAACAAGTGCGGTCACCTGTTATCGCAGCTAGTGTACCTTGTTTGACCTAGAGCCCTCTCGTGACTCGAGTCAAAATAGGTGCGTCTCCCTATGTGGTGTCATCGCTAATATGCACACCACAACGAAACGATTAGCCCAAATTTAGCCATTTGAGCAACGCGCAATCTATATACCGACAGAAAAGCTCGTCGACCCAATCATGCGAAAGTATAAGAGGGTACTCCTTTTCATCTCCAACATTACGTTGTCGGCCGCCAACGTAATATCCGAAGAATGAAAGCTCGTTTCCCTCGATCAGTCCCAACATCCTTCGTGGGAACAACAGTAACCAATCGATTACTTTCGCCCAAAAATCCACGCACTCTCTCGTGCCTAAACCCTAGAGTCTCCCTAAGGTTTGCTAACCACCTAGGACTATTCCTAGGCTCTGATACCACTCTAATCTGTCACGCCCCGAGTCCGCCAATTTGTACGGTTCGGGCACGCCAACAGACCCGCCAATCGGGTAAAACCTTTTTCTACCCGAAAGGAACGGTAACATCCATAATAACACAACAAGTGTATGCGGAAGCTCAATATCAGAGTACTAAAAATCACTATAAATTTAAAACTTTCATTCAATAACTAATGCGGAAATGAAAGCATACAGGAGTGAACCATAAATTAAACTTATTACACTTTACAATTCTGAACTTGCAAATAAATTATTACATTTCCTTTACATAATTCCTCACCATACAAGGTTCACTCAAGAAATATATAGAAAGGGATACCTCTGCTAGACCCTCTAGGTCACTATGCTGCTGGGCCCTTGCCCCTGTCGTATGCCTCGCTGTCGTCTGCATCGGATCTGTCTCGACCGCTGCATCCATTCCCGAACCTGTGGGGGGGGTCACCCAAGGGGTGTGAGAACTTACGAGCGAGTTCCCAGTGGGTTCAACCACCGAGAGAAAGTGTCCTACACCACTTGGTCCAATGGAAGCAATAATAATAGTGTGCTAGGAAACTAAAATCCTCAACATCAATATGCAGCTATGCAATAATATATCACTACACTATCTGTGTACAACCATCGACCCAGCACTACTCTGTCTAGCCACACTAGGCTGCTAAGCACCAACTCGGCCACTATGCCGCTGTATACTGGGTTCAACTAACCCGGCCACCCTGGCCACTCTATTTTTCTTTATTCTTTAGATTCTGGTGCTTTAGTTCAAGTTAACCCTTGGAAATTCTTATCCAACGGGCCCGAGCCCGGTAGTCTTGCTACCATAAGATAAGATTTCTAAGGTTGCCGATAACACTCGCAAGTGTTACCCCGTCCTGCCGGGGGGACTTGTCATACGGGACACTGCCCGATAGGGTCACTGCCCAACTCTGACAAGAGTACTCTATCTACCAGTCATACGGGTCGCTGCCCGGGAGAGGGACCCTGTCCAACTCCTGACCGTTGTACGTTCGCCCCCGGAGGTACGCCCGTTTTATCTTTAATTTTTCTTTCTTTTCTTTTCTTTTTCTTTCTCTTTTATTTTAGTTCTTAGCCTCTTTGCTTTTGAACACTTGCTTTCCTTTCTTATTCGAGCTTATAGCTCCCATTTTGCCACTGGCAATTTACTTTCTCTTTTCTTCGAGCATTTAGCTCCTTGCTTTCACTTTTAGCCCTTCGAAAGTACCTCGTCCGACGGGTCACTGCCCAGGGAGTCCAGCTCCACTTGACGAGTCTCAAATTCGAAGGCGCCATTAACATTCTCTTTATACTTTTAGCCACTTTTAGCTTGCTTTTAATCTTTGCCTTTTTGCAATAATTTCTCTTCTTATCCTAGGTCTTGCCATAAGGATAACTAGAGAGTCCCCTGGACTCTTAAACATTTCACCTTCATTTATTTAACTCAAATTGAAGTTAAAGTTATTGTTCATTTGCCCAGACACCCTATGACTTTCTAGGGTTATATTTATTTAATTCTTTAACCTTGGGATCTTATCCCACTTTCCTGATTCCTCACTGAATCCTAGAGTCAATCTTGACTCTAATTTCCTGTCTATGAGTTTAAACTCTTCCAGCTTAACTTAGGTTCCCTTTTCCTAAGTCCCATGTCATACTGGTCCTAGAGTTCCATGACTCTATGCTGACCTCTAGTTCACCTTAGGTTTCCTTAACCTAAATTCCATATCATACTCATCCTAGAGTTCCTTGACTCTATGTTGATCACTCTATCCAATGTCCTTAGGTTATCTCCTAAGACAATGCCACTCGTTAATTCCTAGGATAGCTCCTATGTTTGATGTCACTCGTCAAACCCCTAAACTAGGTTTTCTCCTAGTCTTACTACCAACAAGTTCTGTTCCCTTATGTCACATGATTCCTAAGGTTGTACCCTACATGATCACAGTCATCACATAATTATCCATTTCTAAACATGCAATTAATTTTTATCCATCATAAAATAATATTTATCCTCTAAGTCCTTTTGCACAAGAAAATGAATTATCTCCTTTTTGGCAACCGATAGTTGCATTTTATCTGTGTCCATTTACACATACAAGTTTATCCCCTATTGTGGATAAATCATAAATGTCGCTTTTCCTCTAAATTTCTCTACACATGCACATATATCATCTGTTATCGGCAACCAACAGTTGCTCTTTTCATCTGTGTTCCTCTAATCATGTAATCTTATTCATAATTACCTAACGCCTCTAACAGGCTACTATCATGCTTCGAATCGAAAATCAAAGGAGCAAGGGGAGAGGTCACCCAATTTCGGTAGAATCCCCCACCTTGTAGTGTACCCAATTGCTTGTAGACACTTGCAATTGGTCTCCGCGCGATTCCACTTGTTTCCTCGAGCTTGCACGCAAAACGGCGCACCTCCCTCGAGTCCGCACGCGAAACGATGCACGTTCTCCTTACCTGCACGCAAAACGGTGCATGTTAATTCAACCCGCACACTCATAAAATAAATGCTCATTTATCCAATTTGCACAAACCACTTACACCCTACAAAACTCTCTCAACATACAAGCAGTATCAAATGCTCACTCAACTCAGAATGCTCACAAACCAAAATTATAAAACCCACATTCATAGCACCATCACAATTATTCAAATCCACCTACTCTCTCTCAAGTTGCAACTGCACCCACTACATACAACCATTACTACATTCGAGTCCCCAGCCCACTACAAGAAGCTCCAATGCAAACCAATAATCAATGTCCGCATGCACAAATTGCCTCTGTACATCCCCCACATCAGCACAATTAAAGCCCCAACATCACTTAATTAATTAATGTTCACATAATCACAACCCATAAACATAACTTATCAAAATCCACACAACCCTCTATAGTCCCAAAAGCATACACACACACAAACATCTCATACGTTCCACAGTATGTTGACTTGAACATCAATTCACCTTAGAGCCATAAATACACTCTAATAATCCACTTACACAATTCACTTAAGTCACAACACACACACACGCCCTCTACAGCATTCTCCACAACACATACAACTCTAAGCTTCAGCACAAACTGCTTCCAAGGAGTCACTCCATAACACTAAAACAAACTCCAATGCACAAACCATACTTCTCACAGTATCAACAGCATGCTCACATACACACCATTACACAAGAGCTCTACAATCCCCCCTTTATAAGCTCCAAAATATACTAATTAAAATTCCATATACACAATCCCTTAGATCCAACTTTACATGCCACCAACAATAACATACCACAAATCCAACATAACTTCTGCACGCTTAGAGAAATAAATGCTCACTTCCATAGATCATTTAAATCTACCCACAATATGCTTAAAAGCCCCAAATAGCATAGTAATAAATTAAAGATCCAAAGCCCAATTAAATTCACTCATTACCTGTAGCACACTTTAAATAATATCCACAAAGTCCTAATAACTCACTTTCTGTCCCGTTTTCTGTTCGTTTTTTGTCCGTTTCCGTCCAAATTTGACAGGCAGCTTCGTTTCAGCCTAGTTAACCACAGAAATCTTAAATTTCCAGTTTGGGCCATTTCTGGGCCACCAAAGCCCCACTGTGTCCAGAATCATTGGCGGACCCCGTTCTCGCAATCCGGATATCCTATCAACCCGAAATTTTTACTGTGACCTTAAAACATAATTACAAAGCTCCCCAAATTTTCTCAGAATTTTTCGACACTGTTGGCGGAGCCCGTTTTCACTATCGGGTATCCGATCAACGCGAAACTTTTTCTGTGGTCATAAAACATATTTACGGGGCTCCCGTAATTTTCTCGGAATTTTCCGACACTGTGAATTTTCCACTAAAAATCTGGACCCCCTTTCTCCAATAAATTTTTAGCTCTCTACATTTTAACCCGAATTGGGCCCAACTCGCGTCCACATATTCTTTACTTCCCTAACTTTCATAACAATAGTATTTCATACTATTTTTATTATATTTATTTATGTGCCGAAAATTCGGTACTTTACACCAATTTTACAATTTGACGCTTCTCGAGATTCCAGGGTCGTCAAACAAAATTTTCGTCTGCGCCATTGCGTCCGGAATGTCAAAAATAGTTAGGTTTGACTACTTATACCGCTAAATTAGGGGTCCGGATAGTAAATTGGCCAACGTTGGTTCAAGAGGGGATAAAAATCAAGGGTTACTATTCATCTACAGTAATGACTTAAGTCATACTGTACACATTCTACTGTTCCTATTAGTCGTGAAATCCGCTTCCTTCTTCTTTGATTTCTAGAAGATCCGACCGTCGGATCGAAAAGTGATGAATATGAAAATCGCTCGATTCGACGAGACGATCACAACCGTCAAACCGGATCTGCAAGATCATATCCGGATTAAAAGTTAGCCTTTTTCCTCGTAATTCGTGCAACGAACACTCTGGCAATAGGTCTTCTAAAATCAAGGTCAACCCAAAAATCGCCCTGGAATTTATTTAAAAATTCAGGTTACTACATCCAAGTGTTCCCAAATTTCCTGCACTCCACAGTGAAGTCGGTAATTCCCAAATCTAGTCTTCAATCGGCGAACAATGCCCGGAAAAACCCCAAATCGAGCGGGGGCTTCTACGTTAGTCCAGATCAACTCGACATCAACAGTAAACACATACGCTATGCGCCCGAGGCAAACTCTCCGCTCCAAGCCATCATGTGAGGTCGGCGCGCCATCCGAAAACCCGGTACTCTACACTCTCCCCTCCTTCAAAAGGTTTCGTCCCCGAAACCAAAACACACCCCCCCACCACAAAGAAGCCCTACATCAGGAACATCATCAACCCCAACTCTCCATTTGAAAAGCAGCCGAAATTAGCGAAAAGCCCGAAAATTCCAAAAGACCGATGCCTTCACCCCAATCAAACAAGAACAGGTTCCAGCATCGTCTCCATTTCTGGAGTAGCCCTTCGAAATTTTCGTTCCGTTCGCCAGTTTCAACGTAAATACGAGAAATGAATGAGAGAGGTGTTGGCGCTGTCCCTGCTGGGGCCGCAACCCAAAAACTACAATCCAACAACTCAACCATGCAGGGGTGGAAAAACTCTAAGCTCAACAATTGGGAAAAGAAGTGATACCAGGTACCATGCAATCCGCTATCCTGGCGCCCTCCAATCGAGCAGCCCAAACTCATCCTCTCGATGTGGGTGGTCGTCGTCCTGGCTGCCCCGACGTCGTGGCCTCATCTGGCTGGCGGTAAGTCGGAGGAGCTCCTTCTTCTGGGAAAGGTAGCGGGGGTGCCGTCGCAAGCGGCATTACCGTAAGTACCGCTCGAGGGCATGCTGCCTGAAAATGTCCCGACTGTCCACACGAAAAGCATCACCCTTGTCTATGGTCACACTGCTGCACTGCATGCGGCCCACCGCAAATGATACACTCATGCTGATACTACTGCTGGTGCCTCGGCTGTGGGGGTCCTCCTGATCTCCGTCTCCTCTGAAATCCACGACCCTCACTGAACGCCTCTCCCCGGAGCTAGTCCCTGGTGCTTCGTCCCTCTCTGACATAAACACTGTCCCTCGGGAAACCTACCGGGCACGCTCTATGGCTGCATCCAAAGTCGGTGACCGGTGCGAGTGAACAAGATGATAAATATCCTGGTGTAGTCCTCTCTCAAACAAATCCACCCTCTGAGCCTCATCAGGGGCGACGTGTGGTACACTGTTCAGCAACCGCTGAAACTCCCGAATATACTCCTGAAGAGGTCGATCACCCTGGTGCAATCGTTGAAGATCCCCTTCGAGTTTCTGCTTTGCACTATCAGGAAAATAGGCCCCGCGTAGTAATGCTCGAAACTCTTGCCATGTCAACAACTGAACTCCCGGTGGTCCAACTGGGCGAACTCGACGCCACCAAATCTCGGCGTCCTTTTCCAAATAGTGCGCCCCCAAATGCATCTGATATTCTACTTTGATGAAAAGGTTCTCAAAAAGTTTCTCCATTGCCGTGATCCAGTTCTTAACATCCCACGGCTCTGAACTCTGCCCTGAAAACCGCGGAGGGTGGAATTGGTTAAAATAAGCCAACTTGTCGGTGAGCTCCCTCTGCTCTGATTCTGTCAACGGGGTGATCTGAGACGAGGTCGACGAAGTCGCTACTGGAGGTGCTGCTGAAGATGTCCTCTGTGTTACGGCATTTTGGTGTTGGCATATTTCGTGAGTCAGTCAGTGTGTTGAGTCGGAGTCTTAAAGGGATCAAATTGTCAAATCAGCCTTCGAAGACTCATTGAAGATTCAACATGAGCCCAAGTCAACTCTCAGGTATGATTAAATATTGATCATGGTGATTAAAGTTCATTTATAATCATTGGAATCAGGAAATTAATGAAAACCGGTTTAGACTTGGTTTTAGGAACTTGGTTTTAACTTACATCTTAAATCAAGTTTGGTTTCCGGTACTTGGTTTGTTTTGGATAAAGTTTATCTCGGAAAAATCAGTTTTTACATTGCGTACCGGAACCACACTTGAAGTTCCTCAAACCCGACACAGAATTTTCTGAAATTTGTATTGCGTACCGGAACACAGACTCGCGTACCGGAACACAATAGAAAAATCTGTGTTTTGCACCATTGAGTACCGGAACATGATAAGTGGTACCGGTACACAATGTTACCTCGGGAAAAGTTTCCTAAACCGACTCTAATATGTTTCCAAGGGCTATAAATAGACACTTAGGGTTTCTCGACGAAATTGACTAATACCGAAAACACTCGAGAGCAACCCTAGAGGCTAGGTTTTTACCGTTCTTCTTTTTAGCCTCTTTTAGGTCAATTCGACGGTTCTTCCAAGATCTATCTTTTGTCGAATTGATCTAAACTTTGCTTAGAATTTCTTTCTACGGTTCTTCAATGATAATCTAAGCAAAGGATCACCATCGAAGCCTATATTCTTTATCGGCTGAGTTTGCGTCGTGGATTCGACGTGGCACCGTGGATTCGGTGTGTTGAAGGCGTTTCGTGGATTCGAAACGTGTGCTCGTGGATTCGAGTGGCGTTCGTGGATTCGAACGTGTGCAGTGGACGTGCAATCGGTGGAGCGCAAGGTCCGAAGAACTTGAAGGAGGGGTCGAGTCCGTGGAGTCGGTAATCACCTTGTTATTCTTCAATTCTTAGTGGATTGTTATTGCGTGTTGGTCCCGTGGTTTTTCTCCTGGATTGGAGTTTCCACGTAAATCTCGGTGTGTTGATTTTTATTTTCCGCATTGGTTTTTATTTTTGCACTGAGATTGGTTTTTATAATATTACACCTATTCACCCCCCTCTAGGTGTTTGATAGTACCTATTTAGATCCTTGTGGATCCTAAATAACTCTACAATTGGTATCAGAGCGGGTTTTAGGTTTATCTATCATGTTGGGTGAAAGTGGTAATATTTTTAGACCTCCTCTTTTTGATGGGACCAATTATGCATATTGGAAAGTGCGGATGAGAGCTTTTCTCATCTCTATTGATGAGCGGGTATGGCAAACCGTGGAATACGGTTGGGTGCATCCGGTTGAGGAAGTAGGAAATTCTACTACCCCAAAACCTCGCTCTAGATGGTCCAAAGAGGAAATCGAAAGATCTTCTTACAATGGGAAAGGTATGAACGCTTTATTTAATTCTCTTTCCTCGACTGAGTTTACAAGAATTTCCGCGTGTGAAACCGCGAAGGAAATTTGGGATATTCTCAAAATTACACATGAGGGTACTAATCTTGTAAAAATTCAAAAGCTCCAGATGCTTACAAGTCAATTTGACTCTATTCATATGGAAGAGCATGAATTGTTTACAGATTATTACACTAGACTTCAAGATGTAATTAATACATGTGCTAATTTAGGAGAGAAGATCCCGGAGTCGAAAATTGTAAGAAAGATTCTTCGGACTCTTCCGGAACGGTTTAGGGCAAAGGTTACCGCCATTGAAACCGTTAGTCATCCGGATGAGATGAGTGTAGAGGAATTAGTAGGTGCTTTACAAACTTATGAGATGACTTTTCCTACTAATCAAAATTCTTCCAAGTCTTCTTCTAAGCTTACAGGTATTGCATTCAAATCAACAAAGGAAGAAGATGACGAATCAAGTTCCGATGATGAAATCTCTTTGCCGATTTTGAAGAACAATTGGCGCGGATCACAAAGAAATTTCGTCGGAAGTTTTGGAAGAATCGAACCGATGGATCTTCATCCACGAAATCATCTAAAGGATCATCGGGTTCTAAATCCTCTAAACTCAAGGGTGTTGCAAAACCTTCTAAAGAAAAAGAAAAAGATGATTTCGAAGGAGAAATCCGATGTTATCGATGCAAAGGCTACGGCCATATTTCAACGGATTGTCCTTCTAAGAAATCATACAAAAAGAAGGCTTTGCAAGCAAAAACTTGGGACGATTCTAGTTACGATGAATCGACCTCAAGTGAAGAGGAAAAAGAAAAATTTGTTGCTTTTCATGCCTCTCAAATTCCCTCTTCTAATTTGTGCTTATCATCTTTAGTCACTGACTCTATTCCTTTGATTTTGCATGAAACATCAACATCCGGAGGAGAGTCATCAAGTGAGGGGGAGTCGGACGAAGAAGAACTCGTTGAGGCATACCAACAACTTCTTGCGGAATCAAAGAAGATGGCCAAACATAACAAGAAGTTGAGGAAGCAACGACTTGAAGTTCAAGACGAGAATCAAGCTTTAAAGATCAAACTTCATGATCTCGAGGAGGAACATGGACGGTTATTAGACAACAATAAAATCCTCCAAGAAAAGCTAAACCAATCGGAGACACACGCTAAATCATATATGGACAAGATTGGTTTTCTTGAAAAGCAGTTTGAAGAAATTCATGTCACCAACCAAGCTTTGACCAAGCAAGTTCATCAACTCAAATCCGACATACAAAGGCTTTCAATTGATTCCAAGAAACTTGATTGTATGTCCGGATTAGGTCAATCAAGCAAGGTTGGTTTGGGATTTAAAAAGGATCAAACTGTGCATGCTTCAAGTTCCACAAAGAAACTGAAAGAAAGAACCTGTCACCTTTGTGGACTTGAAGGACATTTGGTGAAGAATTGCCCGAAAAAGAGAAAGAAAAATCCTTCGGCAACTTCATCTACAGAGCGAACTCAACGGAATCAAAAGACACATCAAGTCAAAGGAGTTCACTCAACCCACCAAAGGTCCGAGCCACAACATCAATCATACAAGTGGATCATTGCAAGGCAAAGACCTAAGGTGGATCAACAGTCAAAGCGGACAACCCCCGGCCGCAACGAATCAAGACAACCCAAAATCCAGCGATTTTGGATTCGGAAAGGTGATATCTTTCCTTGTCTTAAGTTCTAATTAGCTTATGATTGTATGTAATGCTTTGATTGGTTTTCCCTTCATATTTTTCTTAATCTTTGCATTACATGTTTTTCAATGCTCTTGGTTTTATATTTATTTTTTTTTAAACAAAAGGGTTTTAACGAACAAGTGCATTGAATAAAAAGGATTTCACTTTCAATCACTCCAATTTAATTTTATATGAATTATCAACTTTACTCCATAATCATAATCTTGAAGATACTTCATTATAGGAGTTTTTGATATTATAAGCATCAAATTTTAGAAATCATGTGTGATCTTTAGATGCTTAATCTATCTCGGTTGTGTGAATTCATTGTGATAAATGTGAGACAACCGATAGACTAAAATTTGGGATTTAATTCTTTCACGTAAGAGATTGCCTTCTTACAAGGGTAAATAAATGAGTTGCAAAAGATGTGGAAAGAGTTACATCCGAAAGGAGTGTGAAAACTACCACCACATGTTGGAAAGAGCTACCACATGTTTTAGATGCTTGAAAAATATTTTATGAGAAAATCTTTAGTTGAAGCATTCGGAAATTTAAATTCAAAGTTCTTATTTTGAACAATCTCCTGGTTGGTATAAGGTGGGATAGTTAAAAAGATGCTCAAAGAGCCACCCTTAGGTACTTTAGTGCTTATCTCAAATTTGAAAGGGTAGAATTCAAGATTGATGTCATTTGGAAAATCTCCGTAAGTCATCTTTGTAAATCCGTTACATCTTGATAGAGTTTGGATCTCAAGATTATTTTTGATGACTTGTGTTTGATGAATATAATATGAGAAACTGTTTATAATGTTTTATCTTTGTTTTTCATGATTCAGGAGCAAATCTTTTTAATTTTGTGAAATTAATTGGATTGAATGACATCTATGTGAATTCATTGTTTTTCAAAGCACTTAAATGGATTTCTTGATGGAATACAAATCGGTATTTGAAAAGTTGTCAAAATTTGGATTTGTTTCAAGAAATTTTTGCTTTTTGGCTCTGGTGTACCGGTACTTGAATTTTAGTACCTGAACCAAGAATCCGGATCAGAAAACCCAATCCGGATCCCGAATCATGAAAATCCCTGTTTCTCACTTGCGTACCGGTACTACTCTTTTAGTACCGGAACTACATTGCGGATCCGGATCACCCCCTGTTTTTCAATCCGGAACCCGAACGAAGGATTTTCGGTTTTTGCACTACGTACCGGTACGCGACTTCTTGTACCGGTACGCGAGCTGGAATTCTTTTTATTCCGAAACCACATTGTTTTTATTTCATCTCTCCCACTTCAAAACCCTCCCTCTCTCTCTCTAAAACATCTCTAAGGGGTTTTTCATCAAGATCAAGTGATTTGTTGCTTTGATTTGTAAGTTTCTTCATTAATCTTGCTTACTTTTGTTTCAAAACCCTAGTTTTTAGGTTTTGATGTTTTATTTTGGGATTTTTGAGTTGATCCTTACTCCAAATGAAATCTCTTGCTTAAATCACTCTTAATTCATGCTTAGAACATATTTGGTTGCTTTCTATCTAATTAGATTCATGTTTCCATGCTTATTTGATTGAATCTAACATTTTCATATGTTCTTAGTATAAAAGAATTTGAGAATTAGGGCTTTTAATGCAAATGATTTTTAAATGATGAATCATCAATTGTGACATGTTTAGAATGTTTCTTAGACATGTTTAAGCCTTCCTATAAGATCAAATCATAGTGCATTGTGTTCTTTGTAGGAAATGGCGTTTTCATGGCTTCTTGCACTAGTAATCTTGATGGCCACTGGAAGTGGACGTGGTCACGGTTCTGGAAAGAAGAAGGCTACCAAACGATCACGCAACGAGGATTCAACTAGCTCAGAATCTGAACACTCCTCAGAATATGAAGAGGAATCAGTTCAAGGAAAGGGGAAAGCACCGTTGGCCTCAAGGAAAAAGAAGGGTGCGGATTCTCCTCCGCGTAGAAGTACCGGTGGACCGGTAATACGCGAGCGCTCTCAACGGAGATCAAATGTTGATGAAAGTGAACCGCATGTGAGTGCAAAACGCCGTGCTAGATTTGCAAACCGCACATGCATTGGAGAGCGACACGTGAACTTTAACGAGCTATGTCGTGAGGTGCCAGACTTTGCAAGGATTTTGGAACGAAGTCATATTCGGCCACTTGGCAGAGTTCAACCTAAGATGGGTTTTTGTGTGGAGATCATCAGGGAATTTTACATGCAAGGTAACATACTTCAAAAAGATGACACAGGGGCCTTCGTCTTTGAAACAACAGTTAGAGGCGTCAAGTTTGACATTACTCCAGCAGTAATTGGTGCAAACCTTGGATTAGCTGTTGACACTACTGGTCTTTATTATACTGATGGAAATTTCCTACATGATACCCATTGGGATATGGTTGTGGACTCTATTTGCAAGACAGGGACGCACACGAACAGATCATATGTTGAATCAAAGGACCTAAAACCAGAGTATCATATTTTGTCCTTAATCGTATGCTACAACCTATTGCCCACACTGGGGACCAAAAGGATTCGATGGGATCGATTGTTACTTCTCTTTTTCCTTGGTCACCCGGAAAGTGCAAATGGAATTAACACCAACATTCCATTTCTCATTTGGCAGCAGATGGTACATGTTATTGAAGGATCTAGACAACGTGACCTTCTACCGTATCCGATCTTGATTACTCGTATTCTGGAAGATCATGGAGTGGACATTTCTTGTGCCAAATATGATTATGGCTTGGGGGCAATTGATGGAATCACTTTAGCCAAGTCAATTAGCACTTTGAAGACATTTGGGCATACAAAAGCCTATGCAAGTGAAGCGACAGTGAGTGCACCACCTCGTCAAGAATCTCCTGAACCAGATGAGGTCGTAACTCTTCAAACCTTGCATCGGGACGTTCGTTCACTAAAGCAAAAGATAGAGCAAAGGATGGAGCAAGGCTTCAAGAAACTTGAGGATAGCTTAAAGAAAATCTTCGATATCCTTGGGTGCAAACATGATGATGTGGTCACTGGAGCAACAGCACCGAGTACATCGCATGGACCAACATCACATGATGATTCAAATGAGGATGAGTGATTTCTTTTCCTTCTTGTTTTTGGTTTTTAGTTTCTTTTCATGTTGTGATGAACAAGTACTCTACTCGTTTTGTAACTAAGAACTTATCCTCCTAGGATTTCTACTTTTTGTTTCTATTAACTGTTTGACAATTTGTGACAAAAAGGGGGAGAACGGAAATGATGAAATGATGGACATATCATAAAAAGGGGGAGACAGAAAATAATGATTGCACCACAAAGGGGGAGAACATGGATGCTCAAGAGATGGATGCTCAAGATAGGGGGAGATAAAGAAAAGTTTGAAAGAGCCGGAAAAACAAAAGAACCAAAAGGACAAATCAAAATGTAGGATTTTAATTTCTAACGACTAACATTTGATTTTGTTTGGAGTTTTGTTTTGCAGGAATTACATCACTTTAAGACTCCAAGTCCTAAGTCATAGAGTATGTTCTAGGACTGTTTGGTTCAAATGTAATTTTGTATTTATTGGATCTTTCACGCAAAGAAAATCAATGTTTTGGTGATGACATTGAATTTCGACTTTTTGGTTTAAGATGAGTGACTTGAGCGTTTTATGTATTTTTGGGTTTTGTCACGAAATTGCCAAAGGGGGAGATTGTTACGGCATTTTGGTGTTGGCATATTTCGTGAGTCAAGTCAGTGAGTTGAGTCGGAGTCTTAAAGGGATCAAATTGTCAAATCAGCCTTCGAAGACTCATTGAAGATTCAACATGAGCCCAAGTCAACTCTCAGGTATGATTAAATATTGATCATGGTGATTAAAGTTCATTTATAATCATTGGAATCAGGAAATTAATGAAAACCGGTTTAGACTTGGTTTTAGGAACTTGGTTTTAACTTACATCTTAAATCAAGTTTGGTTTCCGGTACTTGGTTTGTTTTGGATAAAGTTTATCTTGGAAAAATCAGTTTTTACATTGCGTACCGGAACCACACTTGAAGTTCCTCAAACCCGACACAGAGTTTTCTGAAATTTGTATTGCGTACCGGAACACAGACTCGCGTACCGGAACACAATAGAAAAATCTGTGTTTTGCACCATTGAGTACCGGAACATGATAAGTGGTACCGGTACACAATGTTACCTCGGGAAAAGTTTCCTAAACCGACTCTAATATGTTTCCAAGGGCTATAAATAGACACTTAGGGTTTCTCGACGAAATTGACTAATACCGAAAACACTCGTGAGCAACCCTAGAGGCTAGGTTTTTACCGTTCTTCTTTTTAGCCTCTTTTAGGTCAATTCGACGGTTCTTCTAAGATCTATCTTTTGTCGAATTGATCTAAACTTTGCTTAGAATTTCTTTCTACGGTTCTTCAATGACAATCTAAGCAAAGGATCACCATCGAAGCCTATATTTCTTTATCGGCTGAGTTTGCGTCGTGGATTCGACGTGGCACCGTGGATTCGGTGTGTTGAAGGCGTTTCGTGGATTCGAAACGTGTGCTCGTGGATTCGAGTGGCGTTCGTGGATTCGAACGTGTGCAGTGGACGTGCAATCGGTGGAGCGCAAGGTCCGAAGAACTTGAAGGAGGGGTCGAGTCCGTGGAGTCGGTAATCACCTTGTTATTCTTCAATTCTTAGTGGATTGTTATTGCGTGTTGGTCCCGTGGTTTTTCTCCTGGATTGGAGTTTCCACGTAAATCTCGGTGTGTTGATTTTTATTTTCCGCATTAGTTTTTATTTTTTGCACTGAGATTGGTTTTTATAATATTACACCTATTCACCCCCCTCTAGGTGTTTGATAGTACCTATTTAGATCTTTGTGGATCCTAAATAACTCTACACTCTGCTCAAGCAATCTCATCATACGCTCCATGTTTTCCTCCCGGCGCTTGGCCGTCTCTTCCTGTTCAGTGTGCTCAGCCCTCTGCCGCTCGGGCTCCTCATCCAAGGTCGAACGCCATCTCGTCGCTGCACGACGTCTCGGCGGCATCGCAGATAACAGCAACAAATACAAACGTCAGGACATAACAATCATACGACCCAATCCAGCGAAAGTCTATGACATGTTACCCTTCCTAAAGTATTATGTTGTCTGCAGCCAACATAATCACCTTTGGGAGAACAACAAGTAAAATCACTCGTCCCATCTCTTGGGAGAGGTATAAAACTCAATCAGGACTCTCGCTAAAAGTCACGACTCTCACGTAGTCATCCTAATGTCTAACCACAAGCCTAGGGTTTCTAAGTCCTCAATGACCTACATCCTAGGCTCTGATACCACTCTAATCTGTCACGCCCCGGGGTCGAAACTGCGACCCGGGCTCGCTAACAGATCCGCCATCTGTACGGAAACTGCCATACAGACGAAGCGTCTAACCTGCAAAAGATAGAACTACAGCTACACAGATATCAGAGCGGGTAAGAAAGCTGTAATATAAAATCTCACTACTAAAAAGCTGAAAATAAAATACAAAGTCTATCTCCCCATACATGATGATACAAATAGAAATCCACCTATACAACATCTACAAATCCAAAAGGGAGACAACTAAAACTAGAAATATAACAATACATAATCAAACTCCCACAGTCCGAGATGGTACATCTACCTCACTCTAAAGTAATAAATGCGGGTAGGGAACTATCACGCGACTCCCTATCCTCAGTCCGTCCAGTCAGCTCGGCAGGAACGAAAGAAAAGCCTCAGCAACCTGTCACCGACAGAGGGTGTGAGAACTACATCCTACAGTAGTTCTCAGTGGGTACCGTCTCCAAGAACCACGGTCTGCCCACTAAGTCTACTAGAGGCATAAGATAACAGAAAAAGACTGTGATAATGAAAATAAGCTGGAAAAGTATCTACAGCTATCATGCCTCTACCTACTATGCTCAATGAGAAAGAGAATACAGATGATGGTATGCATCCACTCTCTACTGACAATATGTCACAAGTACTATACTCAAAGAAAACTCTACTATGACACATGCCATGCTATCACTCTCTTAATGTCACCCAATCTCAATGACTGTCCCACTTTGGACCAGTCAAACAACTTGCGCTCACCTACTGCAACTACGCCCAAACAGGACTTGGTCTTATGTAGGGTGTCCCTCAAGGACTATCTCAATCTCAAGCGAACTCTAGTGTATCAACTAGTCGCATCATCGCAGCCTCGTCAGGCTCGGTATCATCATCGCACCCGGGGCGTAGCTCGAGGGGAGCGACCCCAACGAACTCAAGTATCACAAGTATCTCGTAACTGGCATGAAATGCCAGGCTCAGCAGGCTATAATCCACGATCAAACAGATCGGTCACACGAGCTCAAAAGCACAACTCAATCTCACAACACTAACCCACTCAAAGAAAGTACTACACAGCTGGGACCGCCGTCACTCCCAACGGCTCCCACAACAACGCCCCACTCATAGGCGAGAAGATCTGACTGACGCGGCAAGGTCCGAGAATCCCGATAGACCGGTGCCTAGAACCGCAATCAAACAAGAACAGACTCTAAGCTCAGCCTATCGAAGTTCTCGATCCTTTACCGTTCAGGGATTCGGCCCCTCTCGGTTTAAGTGGGAAAGTATCTCAACTCAATGCTCTAAACTCATGGCTGGAGATGCTCCACAGCCAGAACCACAATGAGTCCGAAAACCCCGGGAGCCTACTACCTACAACCCCAATCAAACAGAAACAGGGTATAGGTGTAGCCTCCCGTTGTTTTCGGCCCAAGAATGAAACTAGCCCTTAGAACCCAGATACCTCACCCCGATCGGGTGAGGGAATTTAGGAAAAAATGACCTTTATTATAAAATATCATTTCTCCTCAACCCCCCCTTGGGGTGAGGATAAAATTTACCTTTCTTTTGAAAACTGTCTTGAATTGAGAAAACCAGCTTTTATGGATTTTAGTTCTTGAGAAATTCAGTTGAAAACAAGTTTGTTTCCCGAACTCCCAAGGGTTGGTGTCGACGCCCAATCAAACAAGAACAGGCTCCGGCGACCCCCAGGAATTCGGGAGGAAAAATGTTAGTTTACTAAAATTATGAATGTCCAAAAGCATTCTGGGTTCAAGGTCCTGATAACACACGTGCACCACGAGCACAACGTGGTGGTGACGAGAAGAACAGCGAAAAACTAAAAACCCGGGACCACCGTTTATCTAAAACGGTTCCCAAAACACTAACACTGGCCTAACCCAGCCACCAGACCCCACTCGGCCCCCAGGCCCGAGTGCAACGCCCGTCCCACAATACTCTGACCACTCGGCCCACTACCCGGGCGAGGAACTCTATGTCCGGAAAGAAATGCAACCGGTGGAATGGCTAAAGCATAAAAGAACCTAACCCAAGTTAAAGTTCACTATTGGTCTGGTTGAACACATGCAACATATGACGGGGGTGCTAGTTGAAGTTCCAAGGAAACACTTAAACTAGCATGCAAATCCTATCATAATAGAATTAGAAGGAAGTCCGTAGACTTGGAGAGAAAACCAACCCACCTCTGCTCGCCACCAATTGCTTGTCGACACTTGCAACTGGGCTCAGCGGGATTACCTTGCCTCCACGTAGTCCACACACAAAACAAAGCACGATGCCGGAATCCGCACGCAAAACGGAGTCATAAGATCGCGCCCCCAACGGATGTCCCGAAGCAAGTCCGCGGCTCCACGCAGCGGAGAACACTCAACCACCCTCGACATAAGCCAAAAGCTACACTGCAAGCTGCCAGGAAGGAAGACACCGCAAAATCAGTCAAAACGGTCGAAAACCGAGCATCCGGCGGTGAAAAACAACCTCCGTCGACGAAAAACTGCGACTGACGGCGAAAAACAGCGCCCGACGGCGAAAAACAGCGGCCGACGGCGAAAAACAGCTCGCGGCGGCGAAAACAGCGCTCGACGGCGAAAAACAGCGGCCGACGGTGAAAATCAGCACGCGGCGGCGAAAACAGCGCTTGACGGCGAAAAACAGCGGCCGACGGCGAAAAACAGCTCGCGGCGGCGAAAACAGCGCTTGACGACGAAAAACAGCGGCCGACGGCGAAAAACAGCTCGCGGCGGCGAAAATAAAAGGCCTCCGTCGGCGAAAAACAGCTTCCGACGGCGGAACCGGCCTCCGACGGCGAAAATGCGGCGCCGGCACGCAAACCGAGGCGCCGCCGTTGTCCCGGGGCACGCCGAGCGGCGAAAAACGCAGCCACGCGGCCTAGGAGGCCAGCCGCGCGGTGCGAAGCCCGGCCGCGCAGCGCAGGGGCTCGCTGCGCGGCGCCGGAGCGCGCCGCGCAGCGTCCCAGCGGCGCTGCACGCGCCCGCAGCGCTGCGCGCAGCGGCGCGCGCCCGCATGGGCCCGCGACGCTGCGCGCAGCCCGCGTGGCCCGCGCGCAGCCCGCAGCGCTGCGAGCGCCCGCCGCGCGCACCCTGTGGTGCGCCCGGCCCGCGCGCAGCGCAGCGGTGCGCGCATTCCTGCCTCGCGAGCCTGCGCGCGCCCAGGCAGCGCCACGCGCAGCGCTGTGCTGCGCGCGGCGCTGCACCAGGGCGCAGCGCCCTGGTGCCGCCCGCGCGGCACTCTGCTGCGCGCGGAAAAAAAATAAAAAAAAAAAAAAAATAAATTCCAGAAAAATTAAAAAAATTCCTTAATTTAACCAAAAAACTCAAATTAAAGCCCTCATTGTTCCAATAAATTCTCAAAAATCCAAAAAAAAAATAAAACACCTCAATCTACCTACCTCGTTGAAGAACGATGCACGCCCTCGCTCCTCACGGCCACCAACGGGAGTCCTCAACCAAGAAAAACTCAAATCCCACACTTCATCTTCTTCGTCTCCTTCTTTTTCTCTCTTTTTTTCTCTCTTTTTTTCTCTCTTTTCATCTTTCCTTCTTTCTTTCTTTCTCAGCTACAAAGGAGAGGGGAGGTTGGGGATGATGACGTGGCTATGAGGATAAGGTCACCTCCTTAAATAAAGCTACAACTTAATTAACCTTTGCTTAATTAAAACTTAATTAAGCTTAGAAAGGGATTAATTTAAAAGTAGCAATTCCACTTACCTCATTCCACCACCCTCAACTTCACTCTCACAGCCACCAAGCAAAAGACCCAATTAATTAGCAAATCTAATTAATTAAAATATTAAAATAATCCAAAAAGCCCAACTCCAACTCACTTTTTCCCCTCCGGGCCCTCCGCCGCCGTCCGGAACCTCCCGAATACCGCTGTAAATCGAAAGTACACGCGCTCACAGCTTTTTCTCTTCAAAAAGCTCATCCGTTGGGTCGGGGTGCTCAATCCAAAAACCGGCTCCGAAAATGTCAGTTCTGACTCACTTTTTACCTCCGGATCCTCCGCGTCAGTCCGGAATCTCCCGAAATTCGCTGTAATCTGAGAATATGCCTGTTCCAAGTGTTCCCAAATTTCCTGCACTCCACAGTGAAGTCGGTAATTCCCAAATCTAGTCTTCAATTGGCGAACAATGCCCGGAAAAACCCCGAATCGAGCGGGGGCTTCTACGTTAGTCCAGATCAACTCGACATCAACAGTAAACACATACGCTACGCGCCCGAGGCAAACTCTCCGCTCCACGCCATCATGTGAGGTCGGCGCGCCATCCGAAAACCCGGTACTCTACAGGCACCGCACGCGGTGTGGCCGCGCGGGCACCTACCCCGGACGGTGCCTGCATTGTGTGCTGTTGTAATGACACGGTTTTTCTGTAATAACTAACCCTCCTTCTAATTTAGTGTTCTTTTAGTACTCCGGGATTATCGTACTTTGTGAGTCGGTCGGTGTGTGGTGCATGTATTTTTCTGTGAAAGAGCACGAAAAACGATGACCGACGGTGCGATCGAATCTGAAATCCGATGTCGTGATCTCCCGGAACAAAATTTTTAGTGATGCAGTGACTAAACGTGCATCGAAATCCGTGCAAAATATCTTGCATCCGTTTGGGATAATAGGGGTTATCACGTAGGGAATAATTAATTAAATAATTAATTATTCGATGACGGAAAATAGAAAACAAAATTTAAACTACGTACGAGATAGGAAAATCCCACCTTTCGTTAAAAAGAAATAAAAAGAGAGACGAAACCCAAACCGAGAGAGCAAAAAGAAAAAAAAGGGGAAAAAGGCGGAACCCTAACCTGAGGAAGGGAAGAGGAAGAAGACGGCGGGATCCGATCACCCCGAACCACGTACCGAAAGCTAGAACGCAATCGGTCGTTCCCCATCGGATTATCCGGTGAGTGTTTTTACGTTCGTAGTATTTTCGGGTTCCTTTTCGTAATTTTTAGATGTCTTCCCCGTCTCCGTTTCCTTCGTCTCCGACGCCCGTCGCCGTTGCCATGCGACTTAGGGCACGACGCGGGCGGGCGGACGACGCGCGGTGCCGCTAGGGCACCGCGCGGGCGGAGAAGACGCGCGGTGCCGCTAGGGCACCGCGCGGACGGACACCGCAAGGGTAGGCGCCGCCTGGGCGCCGCGCGAATGCCGCCGCACGGGCCCGGACCCGCGCGGGCGCCGCGCGGCCGCCGCACGGGCGCCGCACGGCCGGCACCTGCGCGGGCGCCGCGCGGCCCGCACCAGCGCGGGCGCCGCACGGACGCCGCGCGGGCGCCACACGGCCCGCACCCACGCGGGCGCCGCACGGACGCGGCGCGGGCGCCGCGCGGCCCGTACCAGCACTACGCGGGCACCGCGCGGGCGCCGCGCGGGCAGTCTCCGCGCGGGTACCGCACGGGCGCCGCGAGGGCAGTCTCCGCGCGGGCGCCGCGCGGGCGCCACCCGCGGGCGCTCGTCGCGCTGTCTTGAGCCGCACGGGGCACCCGCGGGTCGGCGGCCGACGCGCGGGCACTGCGCGGGACATCCGCGGACGGCGGGCAACCTCCGCGGGCGACGACGCCTACGGGGAGGGGATGTGCGTGCGCGCGGGGAGTCGTCAAGTATGGTTCTTGGCGCCGTTTTGGGGTTACGGCGCAGAGTTAATTGGGTTTTCGTTTCCGGTAATTGTATGCGTTATTAACTGTTGTTTCTGGGGACTTCTTTAGGTCCAGGTGCGCAGCGGGAGAGTATCAAAGACCCCTAGTACCCCGATCTTCCCGCAACCAGGTGGGTTCTTATGCAACAAGTGCTGTAAGTGCATTAGGTGCAGTATATCATTTAAAAAGTTCGTACTAACCTATTTAATAAAGTAGATGAAGTGTTTTCAGTAAATTAACCCTTCGCATTTTATGTATCGTTCTTTTGTTAATGTTTGTGGCGACCAAATGTCGCGACATTTAATTTACGCTGACTTCGGCAAACCGGTGTTGGATGCTGCACGTACATAGGCGGATTGGCCTCCGCATGGGTGTACTTTTTCGGAGGAGTGGTCTGAATGACCCATGTACCCCACGTGTGTCGGGTGGGGACCTCTTCACGATAGCTAAACATGTTGCTCACGCATCGTGAAGGGATAAAAGCATCGTAAGTGTCGCGTGGGGAGATCGTCAACTACCCTGATGTGACGGTGTCACTAAATTAAATAAAGTGAATTCAGGGCGAAGGATAGCGAAAGGTTCCGGTGCAGAGTAATTCATTCGAATTTACTGTTCATTAATGTTATAACATCTACTTTATTTGTCACTGACTTTACCCACTCCGTGATAGGTCCAAATAGGTATGTACATCGGGACGGTGGTGAGGCAACGCAGACTTAGCTTTTGGCCGTATGAGGCCCTTTGTTAAAACTCTTTGTTTGATTATCTCTATTCTCTCTCTCTTTAGTTTATTTGGTGTGGACGTGGATCATGCTGGATATGTGGACAAGTAACTAGTTGTTTGGATATTGTTATGATCTTTAGACTTTGCGGCCGTTTTACGATGTCAAAAGGATTTCGAAAATAATTTTCAAAAAAATAGGGTGTCGTGTGGGCACCACTTTGAAAACCCTGTGGATTTATCCTTTCAAACAATATAGCCACCTTAACGTGAATGTTTAGACGTTTCTAAAGGAATGGGTGTCGAGTGGACACCGTTTGCAAACTCATAGGTTCTTCCTAATGTTGTTGAATGTTGTTACACGTTCGTACTTGTTCACTGTGACTGCGTGGTTAATGCTGTATGATGTTATCGTTGTTGTTGTAGTCGTAACGCCGTACATATACAAAGGAGACTCTGTCCGTTTGCAGGGTGAATTTGTATATGTGGCGGGTCTGACACGCACCGGTAGGCGAGGTCGTTCTCACTTGCATTTCGAAAGAAAAAAATAAAAGAAAAATAAACACGTTTTTTCGCTTATCTTAAGACCTCCGGGGCGTGACAGATTTTATGGTATCAGAGAGAAACGGCTTTAACCACAGTAGTCGGTGACCAGTATCCACAGTGCATGATCCCACAACCAAATTGAACATGAGATAACCAAGTTGTAGGTGCTTTATGTTAAGAAATTTGTGTTGGCGTATTTCGTGGAATTGGTTAAGTCTTGAAGATTGAAGATGAAGAAGTTTGGATCATATACCTTAATCTCAAGATAGAAGAATTCAAAAGGATCAGGTACGTTTAACTAAAGATTTTTGGTGATCCGAATACTTCTTATAGTGTAGAAACACTTGGAAGAATGTTTAATTGCTTAAAATCAAAAACTGGACATGGGACATGTTCAGGATCCGGATCGGACATCACAATCCGGATCCCGAACATAGGTTAGTTCATGCGCAATTCCAGTCCGGACCTTGGTTATTTCAGTCCGGATCCCGAACGTGGAATTTGCAGGTATTGCATGAACGATCCGGATCGTGGAAATTTCAGTCCGGATCCCGAATGTCTTCTTTTCTGGAAAAAGTCTGTTTCGCTGTGACAGTCCGGATCGCCAATTTTAGTCCGGATCGCCGTCCTGTAAAATTTCAGAAAAGGTTAGTTTTTGATCCTTATCTTCTTCCAATGGTTTCTAACCTATAAATAGACCCTATGTTTCATTTTTAGGGCACACGAAAAATACGACCGAAATAGAAAAATCCACATATAGAGAAGAAAGGAAATCAATAGATTTAATTCTATGTTTCTTCATCTATATTGATTAATTTGATTCTAGATTTTCCAAACTCAGATTTTGAGTAGAGTCAAATTAATGAATACTTAGATGGTATTTCCGATCTATTTCTAATCTAAGTATTCGGCGGATCATCACCACCCAAAAACAACGATTTACCCAAAATCGGCGCGTGGACTCGCGTGGCCTTGTGGATTCAAGGTGCAACCGCTCTCGTGGATTCGGAGCGAGGTACGTTCGTGGATTCGAAGCGTGCTACTGGGTGAAGACCGTGGATTCGGTCGGACGTCGTGGACTCGACGTTGGACGCTGTGGATTCGGCGTTGGGCGCAGATCGTGGATTCGAGAAGCGTTGTGGAGCGAGCGGAGAAGATCTACTAGGAGCGTATGGAAAAGGTTGAGTCGTCTGTGAGTACGTTATATCACCTTGTACGTGTGTTAATTCTAGTGGATTTCGCCGTGTTATCGGTCCCGTGGTTTTTTACTCCGGTTTGGAGTTTTTCCACGTAAAAATCTTGCGTGTTATTTTTTTTTCCGCATTGGGTTTTATTGCGCAATGATTTTTTGAGTGTTTACTGTTTACACCTATTCACCCCCCTCTAGGTGTTTTTTCCCCTATTTAGATCCAATTATTACCTAACCCAACAAGTGGTATCAGAGCGGGAATAGGGTTGTAAACAATGGTTGAAGGTGGAAACATCAACAGACCCCCATTCTTCGATGGAACAAATTATGCCTACTGGAAAGTACGGATGAAAGCCTTTTTAATTTCCATCGACGAACGGGTGTGGCAATCAATTGAATTAGGATGGTCTAATCCAACTGAAATTATTGCTGATGTTCGCACCGTCAAACCTAGGTCGAAATGGACCAAGGAAGAGATTGATTCATCTTCTTACAATGGCAAAGGAATTAATGCTTTATTTAATGCTTTGTCACAAACTGAGTTCTCTCGCGTCTCGGCATGTGAGACTGCGAAAGAAATCTGGGATGTTCTTCAAGTTACGCATGAGGGAACTAACCTTGTGAAGATTCAAAACTGCAAATGCTTACGAGCAAGTTTGACTCTATTTTTATGGCAGAAAATGAATCTTTCACAGATTATTACACACGATTGCAAGACATCGTGAATCATGTGCTAACTTGGGAGAGAAGATTCCAGAATTTAAAGTTGTAAGAAAGATTTTAAGAACTCTTCCTGAACGATTTCGCCCAAGGTTACAGCCATTGAAACAATTAAACACCCGGACGAAATGCGTGTAGAAGAATTAGTTGGTGCACTTCAAACTTATGAAATGACATTTCCTACTAACTATTCTTCTGGAAAAGCATCCTCTTCTAAGTCTTCAGGTTTTGCTTTGAAATCAACAAAAGAAGAAGACGCGGATTCATCCTCCTCAGACGATGACGAGAACCTATCTATGGAGGATTTCGAGAAGCAGTTTGCTCTCTTGACAAGGAAGTTTCGCCGAAATTTTCGAAGGGGTAATTCAAGCAAAACTCCATCCTTCGGAAAGTCGAAGAAAG
The DNA here is from genome assembly GCA_029168755.2 of Tillandsia fasciculata. Lineage (NCBI taxonomy): Eukaryota > Viridiplantae > Streptophyta > Magnoliopsida > Poales > Bromeliaceae > Tillandsia > Tillandsia fasciculata. Next base: position 186,124 of record JAQOTM010000198.1, read on the forward strand.
GCAAGGGTTCTTCAAGTTACAAGTCAAGAAAGCAAGAGACTTTTTCTAAGGATAAGAAAAACTCAGAGGGACAAGTACAATGCTTCAAGTGTTGAGGCTACGGCCACATTGCAACGGAGTCCCAATAAGAATCCGGAAAAGAAGAAGGCAATGCAAGCCGTCACTTGGGATGACAACTCAACGTCAAATGAGTCATCTTCCAGTGATGAAGAAAACAACGCAACGGCATTCCACGCGTCCACATCTTCACCCTTCATGTGCTTAATGGCAAGTACATCCGATTCACTGTCCAACTCCTCCCATACTGAAAAGAATGCCATCGACGACGAATCGAGTAACTCCGAAGGTGAAGATTTTGCTCTTGCCTACCATAAACTTTTGAGGGATTCAAAGAAATTGGCAAAGCAAAACAGGAGTTTGAGAGGGAGTGTCACGCCCTGGGGTCGAAACTGCGACCCGGGCTCGCCAACAGATCCGCCGTCTATGCGGGAACTGCCGCACAGACGAAGCGTCTAACCTGCAAGAAAAGATCTATAACTAAACAAGTATCAGAGCTGAACTACTAAATCACTAAGATAAAAGTCCAAGTACACCAGTCCACTATCTCTCGAATAAAACATAAGTACAAAACGACTAACAGGTACAAAAGTGGAACCAAAAGTACAGGTGTCACTATCCCTGCCTCCACAGACTCGGGTAGGAACTAGTCGGCCACGCCCTTACCCTGATCAGAAGGCTCCGAACGAGCCGAGCCCGGAATGGTCGCCTCAGGAACACCTGTCATCACAGCGGGTGTGAGATCTACTACAACAGGCAGATCTTAGTGGGTACCGACGCCAAAACCCACGGTATGCCCACTAAGTCTGCTAGAGACAAAAACAGATAGATAGATAGATAGATAGAATATGAATGCTGGAAATGAATCTACCACTACATGTCTCGATGCAATGCAGGGAAAGTTCTCAATTTCTCTCACGGGAGGCCTGGAAATTCTGAACGACTGCCACCTACAACCCTATCAAACAAGAACAGGCTGTAGGCATAGCCGCCCATAGTTTCCGCCCCCGCACTGGAAATGCTGAAACTCTCGCATGACACTAGAAAGTCATCTCAATTTCATTTAAGTAACCACCTGGTAACTCGGCCAGGGCATGTACCCACCTGGTAACTCGGCCAGGGCATGTAGCCATCTGGTAACTCGGCCAGTGGTATGTATCATCTGGTAACTCGGCCAGTGATATGTATCCATCTGGTAACTCAACCAGTGATATGTATCCATCTGGTAACTCGGCCAGTGGTATATATCCACCTGGTAACTCGGCCAGTGATTTGTATCCCCCTGGTAACTCGGCCAGTGATATGTATTCACCTGGTAACTCGGCCAGTGATATTTATCCACCTGGTAACTCGGCCAGTGATTTGTATCCCCCTGGTAACTCGGCCAGTGATATTTATCCACCTGGTAACTCGGCCAGTGATTTGTATCCCCCTGGTAACTCGGCCAGTGATATTTATCCATCTGGTAACTCGGCCAGTGATTTGTATCCCCCTGGTAACTCGGCCAGTGATATTTATCCATCTGGTAACTCGGCCAGTGATTTGTATCCCCTTGGTAACTCGGCCAGTGATATTTATCCATCTGGTAACTCGGCCAGTGATATGTATCCGTCTGGTAACTCGGCCAGTGATATTTATCCATTTGGTAACTCGGCCAGTGATATGTATCCGTCTGGTAACTCGGCCAGTGATATTTATCCACCTGGTAACTCGGCTAGTGATTTTTATTCACCTGCTGAAACATACGTTCAGGACCAGTTCTTGCATAAAAGAGTTCTCTCGGTTTATAAAAACGGCCCGGGAGCAATAACAGTGCCCACTAACCGAAGGGTGCACCAAAACAAGCCCGGGTTCTTCCAAACCTATCACGACTGTCTGACAGTCACCAGATAAAGCAATAATGGCAAAAGGGTCACAATACCTTTGCATACTGAAGCATTATGAGCATTCTGTGATTCGGGAGAAAACCAACCCACCTGGAACGCTTTCTGCAGGCAATCGCTGAAGTCGGTGCAGCGCTGGAGCCTGAAATTGGCAAAACCTTGAAAATCGTGCCACAAATCCCGGAAAAATTCACGGAAGCTCCAATAAATTCTCTCGAGTCGCACAAAACTTCCGGCGCACTCTGGCTCACTCTACAGCCAACCCACAACACTAACAGCACTCTTAAAAATCTAAGATTCCACACACATAAGTCCAGCACAATGTCTGCTCTCCAAATAAATGCTTACAAATAATCCATAGCGTACTTCCATAGCACACTACAACTCTCAAAATACAAATCTTCACATCACCAATACAAGGCACATTCTCTCTAACATTTAAAAAGAACTGCAGCACCCTCTCAATTTCCACACACTCAGTTAACCATCAAACTCCAAACACACACACACTACACCAGTACCATTTGCACCCACGCACACTAGAGCTCCTCAGCACAAAAATAAAAACTCCATTTGTACACACCCACAAGTCCACAACACCAAACAAGTCCACCACAAAAAAATCTACCTACTAATAATTAGATGCCCACATAAACACCATACTAACTAATTCACCCACACTTCACAGCATTAACGACATCCACAATCACTTAATTCCACACACTGTCCAGACTGCCCCGGCGACAACCGCGTGCCGCGCAAATGACTCGGCCTCCGCGCGGCACCTCGCCGAAAACCGCACGAAGGACGTCGACCTGAGAGAGAAAAACCAAGAAACTCAATCAAACCAGGCTCACAAACGAACTCGCGACACCCGGGCATCCACAGCCTCGGCGTGCGCGCTCACAGCCCACCGGAAACGGCCCCCCGCACGCCCGATGACCGCACGCAGCAGCCGCGGCAACCGCGCGCGGTGCTGCAGCCCGCGCGGCGCCCGCGCGCTGCGTGCTGCCCAGGCGCATGCCACGCGGCGCCTGGGCCTGCCGCGCGGCGCCAGAGCCGGCCGCGCGGCGCTTCGGCCTGCCGCGCGGCCGCTCGGGCTAGCCGCGTGCCCAACGGGCCTGCCGCGCGCCCGCACGCGCGCGCCCGCATGGGCGCGCCCGCACGCCCAATGGGCCTGCCGCGCGCGCCCCTTAGCGCGGCGCCCTCGCGCCCGCAGCGCAACGCGCGCTGCTGCAGGCCCCCTGCTGCACCCGCGGCTCCGCTTGGAGCTCCTCCAACGGACAACATGGCCAAGAACAAAGCAAGAACACCCCAAAGCCAACCTAAAACAACCTAAAAACCCAAGCTCAACCTCCAAAACCCAAAGTGAGCAACTCAAACTCCAAAGAAAAAACTGCACATACCTCTCGCTCAAATCCATCGCGTGCCGTTCATCGCGCTCTTCGCTCGTCTTCCGACCATAGGTCCACCATCACATCCCCCACACAAACCCTCTCATTTCCTATTTTTTCCTCTTCTCTTTCCCTCTTCTTCCTCTCTTTCTTCTACATCCAAGCTTTCCTCTGTTCAAACATTTTTCCTCTGTTTCAACTTTGAAGAAGGTGATGACATGGCAAAAGTTAATTAAGAGGGGACTCAATTAAAGGGTGCGTGGTGGTTGGCTGTAATAAATGCACCACCACAAAATAATAAAAAAAATCCCAAATATACCTTAATTCCATTCCCTCTCTCACTTCTCTAATTTCTTTCTTTAATCCATTACAGGCAAGAATTAAGCAACTAATTAAAATTAATTAATTCATTTTTCTTTTAGCCAACTTCAAGTCACTTTTTGCCTTCGGAGTCTCCGCACCGGCCCAAAACCTCGCGAACTCCGCTGTAATCTAAAAATACACATGTCCCAAGCTTTTTCCTCCTCAAAAGCTCAACCGTGGAGTCGGTGTGCTAAATCCAAAAACCGGCTCCAAAACTGCCCGTTCCAACTCACTTTTTGCCCTCGGGTCCTTCGCGTCAGTCCCAAACCTCCCGAACCTCGCTGTAAACATAAAATACAGCTGTTCCATGCGTTTCCCAATTTTTCTGCACACCACGGTGGAGTCGGTGCTTCCCAAACGGTCCTCTTTCGCGTACAAAGCCCGGAAATATCCGAATCAAGCTGGGGCTTCCGCGTAGATCCAAATCAACCCGAACTCATCTGTAAACAACCATGGGACACATCCAAGGCAAATTCTCCCCCCTCGCGCCATCTTGCGAGGTCAGTGCGCTAACCGAAACTCCGGTACTCTACACTCTCCCCCCCTTAAAAAGGTTTCGTCCTCGAAACCCAACTAAATCCGTAACTCAGGAGGGCGACTTAATCAAATAGGGATAGGGGATCCCTAACTCATCATCAGGCTCTCAGTGGCCGTTCTCACTCAACAAAGCTCCCCAGGACCTTGTCCAAAAAATATAATTCGACTGCAAAATTCCTATGTGTCACAAGCTAAGTTGCATCGGTCGCTCAAAATAGCTCAATTCCTCGTTCAATTCCAAGGAAGTGAAAACCAAAACACGCTAGGGATCAGAAATATTTCATTCAGCCGGATAATTCTCGCGGACCCATCTCCCGCAAAAACTTTGATCTACACATCCGAACTCTAAGCCCCAAAATGGCAACCTCTCCGTTGCTCCATAGCAACAAAAGCTCAAAGTTCCATAAAGAACTCTTACATCCCTTTACAGGAAAAGAAAATCAACATCAAGGACATACCCCAAATTTCCAAAGTGGCACCCACAGATCGATCATCTCATTTACGAAGTTGCCCTACTCGCCTAAACAAGGCGTCCATGACCAAAATGTCCTTGCCGGGATAACACTGTGATATCAATCATACGTCTTGTAACACTCTCCGCTGACGTTTCCTCAAAACAAACTCTTCCTGAGTATCCCAGTACTTTTGGTTCACGGGTCCTAGAATAATTCACTTATCTTCCAATCGCTGGCAAACATCAACATTGACGCTGGCGTCAACCTCAGCTTTAACTCTTCAAAGCTACACTGGCACAACTTACTCCAAAAACTTCGGACCTCTGCCAGAAACGTGGGTTAGGCTCAACCGGTAGGGTATCACTCTTCGTTGGGTGCTGTGTCCCCTTTTTGCAGCTGAAATCATATGGCCTAATCCACAGAACCTTTCGAAATAAAAGCATGCTCTCCAAACATGAATGTAAACTTCTTCTCTCTCAGAAGTGGCAGCACTCTCTCTCCAAGAGCTCCTCAGGCTCTAAGACGCCTCGCAAAAAAAAAATCCGAACATCCACGACGGGTACGACCACCTACCCGTCCAAGCATAGCTGAAAAGCACAGTTCATAAAGTCGGTAAGGCATTAATTAATCCACCTGACCCCGCTAACTGCTTATACAGCCTATACTGGCTCCTAAACATTATCCAGGCACAGCCTTCGGCTGCATGGTTTCCTAATGCTATCAATCACTCGAAGGCATCTGCCCAAGCACAATCCGAATCTGTCTGAGTTCGAACCATCCAAAAACTCTCACCGTTGTGTACCCACAACGTGGCATCACTGCCGTGCACCCACAGCGTGGCATCGCCACCGTGTATCAACGGTGTGGCATCACCACCGTGTATCAACGGTGTGGCATCACCACCGTGTATCAACGGTGTGGCATCACTCAAGCATCAATGTCTCAGATCCTCACAGTCCTATACCCAATACTACCTCGAAATTCCGGAGCTGACCAAGGGCCAAAAGATCAACAGGCAAAACCCAGTGCCCTAACTGCACTAGGCAGGACCAACAACACTCATCTACGTGCAACACGTGATCAGGTATCTGAACCTCACGAGCACAAATTAAGGGTCCTATCTCTAGCCCATACAATAATGCAAATGCCCTACTAAAGAAAGAAAGGGGATGCTCCGGCATCAAATAGAGCTCTAGTGCGGGTAAAGGAGATCAGGATAATACCTGCCACCACGTGGCCAGCAGCCCCCGAATCCTCGACCTGTGCGGTATAAACTTCCCCGCTCGAGGGTGGTCGCCTGTCGGTCTGCCGCGAAGAAGTGGCCCTAACCATCTGGCCATAACCTGTCGAAGCTCCGCCTGTCTGGAAGGGCGGAGAAGGGGCCGAAGCTGTCGATGCTACTGCTGATCCCGCTCCAGGACAAGACCATGATCTGTGCCCTGCCTGCCCACATCGGTAGCACCTGCCCTGCCGGTGATCACACTGTGGGGGTGCGTGGGGTCCGCCGCAAATCACACAACTATCAGTGCGCCTCTGCTGCTGCTGCTGCTGCGGTCCAGGGGGTCGAGAGCTCCCAGATCTCTGCCTCCTCTGCATCCCGCGGCCTCGAGGCTGGAATCGTGGTGGTCTAGGTGGCCTCGGCCTGCTCGACTGGCCCAACTCAGATGGCGCGGGGCGTTTCCCTCCTGAACTAGACCCAGGCGTCCTCTGTTCAAGCAACCCCAACATACGCTCCATGATTTCCTCCTGGCGCTTGGCCGCGTCCTCCTGGCGCCGCAAAGCCTCTAACATCTGTGCTACCTGGGCCCGTAGCTCCTGAATCTCGCCCTGCCCTGCCTTCTGGCGCTCGGGCTCCTCATCTGACACGGAGTGCGCCCTCGTCCCCGCACGACGTTTCGGAGGCATCGCAAGCAACTCCCCCACAACAAAGCAAAAGATGTCAGAGAGCAAAAATCTCTCGACCCAATAAACGAAAGTCTAAAACACGTCATCCATTCTAAAGCATTATGTTGTTTGCAGCCAACATAACCACTTAGAGAATAAACACGTAAAATTACTCACCCCAATCCCCTGGGGGAGTTACAGACTCAATCAAGACTCTCGCTACAGCCATAACTCTCACAACAGTCCTCCTACTGTTCAACCAATAGCCTAGGGTCTCAAAGTCCTCAACGACCTATATTCTTAGGCTCTGATACCACCTAATCTGTCACGCCCCGGGGTCGAAACTGCGACCCGGGCTCGCCAACAGATCCGCCGTCTGTGCGGGAACTGCCGCACAGACAAAGCGTCTAACCTGCAAGAAAAGATCTATAATTACACAAGTATCAGAGCTGAAAAGAAGAGCTGAACTACTAAATCACTAAGATAAAAGTCCAAGTACACCAGTCCTGTGACACCCCCGGAATTTGGATTAGTCCTCCATATAAATGATATAATAGGACTAAATCTCTAACCCGGCTATAGCATTTTGGATGGTAGCAAGATCCAAGAGATTGTGAGAGTTAAGCATGCTAGAGCTAGAGTAGTTCTAGGATGGGTGACCCCCTGGGAAGTGGGGCGTCACACATAGCACACTCCAACTCTCAAAATACAAATCTTCACATCACCAATACAAGGCACATTCTCTCTCACATTTAAAAAGAACTGCAGCACCCTCTCAATTTCCACACACTCACTTAACCATCAAACTCCAAACACACACACACTACACCAGTACCATTTGCACCCACGCACACCAGAGCTCCTCAGCACAAAAATAAAAACTCCATTTGTACACACCCACAAGTCCACAACACCAAACAAGTCCACCACAAAAAAACCTACCTACTAATAATTAGATGCCCACATAAACACCATACTAACTAATTCACCCACACTTCACAGCATTAACGACATCCATAATCACTTAATTCCACACACTGTCCAGACTGCCCCGGCGACAACCGCGTGCCGCGCAAATGACTCGGCCTCCGCGCGGCACCTCGCCGAAAACCGCACGAAGGACGTCGACCTGAGAGAGAAAAACCAAGAAACTCAGTCAAACCAGGCTCACAAACGAACTCGCGACACCCGGGCATCCACAGCCTCGGCGTGCGCGCTCACAGCCCACCGGAAACGGCCCCCCGCACGCCCGATGACCGCACGCAGCAGCCGCGGCAACCGCGCGCGGTGCTGCAGCCCGCGCGGCGCACGCGCGCTGCGTGCTGCCCAGGCCCATGCCACGCGGCGCCTGGGCCTGCCGCGCGGCGCCAGAGCCGGCCGCGCGGCGCTTGGGCCTGCCGCGCGGCCGCTCGGGCTAGCCGCGTGCCCAACGAGCCTGCCGCGCGCCTGCATGCGTGCGCCCGCATGGGCGCGCCTGCATGCGTGCGCCCGCACGGGCGCGCCTGCATGGGCGCGCCCGCACGCGCGCGCCCGCATGGGCGCGCCCGCACACCCAATGGGCCTGCCGCGCGCACCCGCAGCGCAACGCGCGCTGCTGCAGGCCCCCTGCTGCACCCGCGGCTCCGCTTGGAGCTCCTCCAACGGACAACATGGCCAAGAACAAAGCAAGAACACCCCAAAGCCAACCTAAAACAACCTAAAAACCCAAGCTCGACCTCCAAAACCCAAAGTGAGCAACTCAAACTCCAAAGAAAAAACTGCACATACCTCTCTCTCAAATCCGTCGCGTCCCGTTCATCGCGCTCTTCGCTCGGCTTCCGACCATAGATCCACCATCACATCCCCCACACAAACCCTCTCATTTCCTATTTTTTCCTCTTCTCTTTCCCTCTTCTTCCTCTCTTTCTTCTACATCCAAGCTTTCCTCTGTTCAAACATTTTTCCTTTGTTTCAACTTTGAAGAAGGTGATGACATGGCAAAAGTTAATTAAGAGGGGACTTAATTAAAGGGTGCGTGGTGGTTGGCTGTAATAAATGCACCACCACAAAATAATAAAAAAAATCCCAAATACACCTTAATTCCATTCCCTCTCTCACTTCTCTAATTTCTTTCTTTAATCCATTACAGGCAATACTTAAGCAACTAATTAAAATTAATTAATTCATTTTTCTTTTAGCCAACTTCAAGTCACTTTTTGCCTTCGGAGTCTCCGCACCGGCCCGAAACCTCCCGAACTCCGCTGTAATCTGAAAATACACATGTCCCAAGCTTTTTCCTCCTCAAAAGCTCAACCGTGGAGTCGGTGTACTAAATCAAAAAACCGGCTCCAAAATTGCCCGTTCCAACTCACTTTTTGCCCTCGGGTCCTTCGCGTCAGTCCCAAACCTCCCGAACCTCGCTGTAAACATAAAATACAGCTGTTCCAAGCGTTTCCCAATTTTTCTGCACACCACGGTGGAGTCGGTGCTTCCCAAACGGTCCTCTTTCGCGTACAAAGCCCGGAAATACCCGAATCAAGCTGGGGCTTCTGCGTAGATCCAAATCAACCCGAACTCATCTGTAAACAACCATGGGACACATCCAAGGCAAATTCTCCCCCCTCGCGCCATCTTGCGAGGTCAGTGCGCTAACCGAAACTCCGGTACTCTACAGGGAGATTGCAGGATCTCGAAGAAGAAGTGAAAACGGCAACTTCTCTCTCAAACGCTCTTGAAGTGGAAAGGGATAACCTGATTAATGCAAATATTTCTCTTCAAGAGAAAAGTGAGCATTTCGAGAAGGAACATGAAAAACTGGTGGATAAGGCGAATTACTTCTTGAAGCTCTACAACGAGGCTCGACAAGAAAAATTGGAAATGACAAAGACCATTTTCCAACTCAAGGATGACTTACAGCGATTTTCATCAGGAAGGAGTAAGTTGGATAAGCTTCTTGGTCTTGGTCAAACAAACCGGTTCGGCCTCGGATACGATCGAATAGGAGACAGTCCTAGTTCGAGCAAGACAGTTTTTGTGCCTCAGTCGGTATCTCCTCCTCCGACACCGGAATTCACGACAAACAACGACAACAAGCCTACATCACCCTCCTCGGGATCGTCAAGCACTATGGTATGTTTTCGTTGTGGTTTTTCAGGGCACATTAGGAGAAATTGCAAGATGGCAGCAAAACGATCAACTCAAGCACTTCTTGCAACGACTACCAAAAAGGTGATTCCTCGGAAATCAAATGTAAATTTTTCAAAAGAAAAGAGCCTTGGTAGTTCACCTCGCAAGACGACGTCATCAAGGAGCAGCAATCAATCAAACAAGATGCTTTCACCGAGAAAAATAACCTCACATTCATTGCCAACGCAGTCCAAAAAGGTTTGGGTGCGCAAAGGTGAAATCTTCCCTTGTCTTGTTACTAATATTTCCTTGCATGCTTATGACAATTCGTCTTGGTATCTGGATAGCGGGTGTTCCCGTCACATGACCGGTGACAAAAATTATTTTCAAACTTTTGAGAAAATCTCCGGAGGACTTGTAGTTTTCGGAGACGGTCGTTCTTCCAAGATTGTTGGAAAAGAAACTATCCCTATTCCAGATGGCCCGGTTTTGAATAATGTGTTATTTGTTGAAGGCCTTAAGACTAACCTCATTAGTATTAGTCAACTTTGTGACAATAGTTTTTCAGTTAATTTTCATCTGTAGAATGTATTGTAACTGATAAGGACCATGTTTTCTTTTTAAAAGGGGTTAGATCTGAAAATAATTGTTATATTGTTCCAAATAAAATTTCTGAAATTTGTAACCTAGCTTCTTTGAATAATGAAACACTTTGGCATGAAAGGCTAGGTCACATAAATTTTAAGGAACTTACAAGAATTTCAAACAAAGACGTGGTAAAGGGGGTTCCTAAACTTTCACTTAAAGAAAACATTGTGTGTGGCGGTTGTCAAAAGGAAAAACAATCAAGGACTGCACACAAGAACTTGAACCACGTTGGCACCAAACGGCCTTTAGAATTATTGCACATGGATTTAATGGGGCCAACACGTCAACCATCTTTGGGAGGTAAATGGTACATTTTTCTATTGGTTGATGATTTCTCTAAATACTCATGGGTAGCATTTTTGAAAGAGAAAGCAGATACTTTTGATTCTTTTCACGAGATTTACCATCGTATTATGATTGAAAAGAATGAAAAGATCGTTCGTGTTAGAAGTGATAGAGGTGGAGAATTCATAAATTCTAAATTCATTGATTTTTGCACTTCCAACGGCATTAAACATGAATTCTCAGCACCCTATACACCTCAACAGAATGGTGTAGTCGAGCGCAAAAACAGGGTTGTACAGGAGATGGCACGTGTTATGCTTCATAGCCGGAATTTACCGCTATATTTTTGGGCTGAAGCTGTGAACACTGCAGTCTATGTAATTAGTCGAGTGTATTTGCGCCCGGGGACTTTAAATACACAATATGAACTATGGTTTTGTAGAAAACCAAATATTAAATATTTTCGTATCTTTGGGAGTCGTTGTTACATTTTACGTGACCGCGAAAATCTTTGAAAATTTGACTCTCGAAGTGACGAAGGGATTTTTATGGGTTATTCTACAAACAATAGAGCATATCGGGTATTTAACTTGGAATCCAAAATGATGGTAGAATCTATAAATGTTAAAGTAGATGAAGCTTTTCATTTTGCATCTGATAAATCTACCCCTGATATCTCTCTTGATGATGATACTCCTGCAAATGCATCTTCTCATAGCAATTCTTCCGATAATGATGATGCATCTAATGGTTCTTCAAGTTTATCTGATGTGCAGGAATCATCACATGTACCTCCGAGTACTCCGTTACCTCAAACGTTACGCATCTCCAAGGATCATCCTGAATCTAACATTATTGGAGACCCACAAGAAGGAGTCAGGACTCGGAGGCAGTTGGTTTGTGGATTCGCTTGTTACGTTTCCATGATAGAACCGAAAAATGTCGATGAAGCTCTTCAGGATAACTACTGGATTGAAGCAATGCAAGAAGAGCTCCATCGGTTTGAACGGAACAAAGTCTGGGAATTAACGAAGCCTCCGAAGCAACACAACGTGATTGGTACTAAATGGATTTTCAAGAATAAGAAAAATGAGGATGGTACCATCATCAGGAACAAAGCACGTCTAGTTGCTCAAGGCTATTCGCAAATAGAAGGAATAGACTTTGATGAGACGTTCGCCCCCATAGCTAGACTCGAGTCCATTCACATCCTATTCGCAATTGCTTGTCATTTTAAAATAAAACTTTTTCAAATGGACGTTAAGAGCGCATTTTTAAATGGGTTTTTGAACAAGGAAGTTTATGTGGCTCAACCGAAAGGTTTTGTAGACCATAAACAACCTAACCATGTTTTTCGTTTGAAAAAGGCTCTTTATGGTCTAAAACAAGCACCGCGAGTATGGTACGAAAGGTTGACGAAGCACCTTTTGGAGAAGGGCTATACTCGAGGGGGAGCAGATCGGACTCTCTTTGTGAAGCATTATCAGGATAACTTCATTGTAGCACAAATCTATGTCGACGACATTGTATTTGGTGTAACAAGAGATAATGATGCTTCTAAATTCGCTGAAACCATGGAGAGCGAATTTGAGATGTCCATGATGGGCGAACTGACATATTTTCTTGGATTGCAAGTGAAACAAAGTGACGAAGGCATCCATCTGTGTCAATCCAAGTATGCTGTTGGGTTTATAAGTATTAAAGGATCTAAATAGGGAAAAAAAACACCTAGAGGGGGGTGAATAGGTGTAAACAATAAACACTAAAAAAATCATTGCGCAATAAAACCCAATGCGGAAATAAAAATAAACACGCAAGATTTTTACGTGGAAAAACTCCAAACCGGAGTAAAAAACCACGGGACCGATCACACGGTGAAATCCACTAGAATTAAACACGTACAAGGTGATATACCGTACTCACAGACGACTCGACCTTTACCATACGCTCCTAGTAGATCTTCTCCGCTCGTTCCGCAACGCGTCTCGAATCCACGATCTGCGTCCAACGCCGAATCCACGGCGTCCAACGTCGAGTCCACGACGTCCGACCGAATCCACGGTCTTCACCCAGTAGCACGCTTCGAATCCACGAACGTACCTCGCTCCGAATCCACGAGAGCGGTAGCACCTTGAATCCACAAGGCCACGCGAGTCCACGCGCCGATTTTGGGAAAATCGTTGTTTTTGGGTGGTGATGATCCGCCGAATACTTAGATTAGAAATAGATCGGAAATACCATCTAAGTATTCATTAATTTGATTCTACTCAAAAACTGAGTTTGGAAAACCTAGAATCAAATTAATCAATATAGATGAAGAAACATAGAATTAAATCTATTGATTTCCTTTCTTCTCTATATGTGGATTTTTTCTTTTTCGGCTTATTTTTCCATTACCTTCCGTTCGTTTTCGTTACCCTAGAAAATGACTCATAGGGTCTATTTATAGGTTAGAGACCATTGGATGAAGATAAATATCAAAAACTAACCTTTTCTGAAATTTTACAGGACGGCGATCCGGATCGGATTTACTGCGATCCGGATTGTCGTAGCGAGACAGACAATTCCAGAAAAACAAGTGTTCGGGATCCGGATTGAAATGCCCGATCCGGATCGTTCATAAATTTCAGCAAAACCAATGTTCGAGATCCGGATCAGAAGTGACTTGGATCCGGATTGGATTTGCATATGAACCAACACCCTTCGGGATCCGGATTGGATTGTCTGATCCGGATCCTGAACATGTCCCATGTCCAGTTTTTGATTTTTATGCAATAAAAAATTCATCCAAGTGTTTCTACACTATAAGAAGTATTCGGATCACCAAAAATCTTTAGTTAAATATACCTGATCCTTTTGAATTCTTCTTTCTTGAGATTGAGGTATAAGATCCAAACTTCTTTCATCTTCAATCTTCAAGACTTAACACTTTCACGAAATACGCCAACTCAAATTCCGTAACAATCTCCCCTTTGGCGGTTTCGTGACAAAATACAAATCCACTTAAGAAAATTCAAAAAGGATATTTTTGTTGCTATCACCATACAACAAAAATTTACAATGGAGATCCAAAATTTAAATACATGAGATAAACTCCTAAAACAGACTCTAGACTTAGACATCTTTACTCTCTGCAAAAGAAATCATTCTTGACAAAAGAGATCGTTAGATACCTCAAGAATTTTCAACAATCAAAACCTAGCAGAGATAGAGTTCATACTCACGATGACATTTATGCATTCAGATATGTAATTGAGTCACAATTAAAAATCAACATATCTTCTAAACAATAGAAATCCAAATGTCATAGAAAGGTTAGTGTCACGCCCCGGGTGTAAACCAGAACCCGGGCCCGTCTACAGATCCGCCGTGCACACGGTATTTCCCGCGTACACGAAGCGCCAAACCTGCTCAGATATATAAGAGATAATAATAAATGAGCAAAAAAAACAGAGCTGAACTAAAACTAATACATCTCAGACTGAAGCTGGAAATAAAATACAATACATCTGTATAAATGGTACATCTATCTCTCCCATGTAGTAATTCGAAATATCTTATTTTTAATAAATAGATTAAAAGTGAAATTTGAGCCGGTTTTGAATTCAAAAGACCTTTGTGACCTAATTGGTCAATCGCCAGTGTGCAAGTCGCACTATTCCCTAGACAAAAAGGCTATTTTCCAATCCGGACATGATCTTGGTGATCCGAGTTGACCGTTGTGATCGTCTCGTCGAACTGAGCGAGATTCATATTCAGCATTTTTCGATCTGACAGACGGATCTTCCAGAATTCAGCGAAGAAGCGGACAATTTACCGCCACCAATGAAACAGTAGACGCGTACAGTGCCACTTAAGTTAGTAACTGTAGATGAACAGTAACCTTGATTTTTGGGACTCCGGCGGATGCAACGCTGACCAAATCACTGTTCGGAGTCCGAACATAGTGATCCAAATAGTCGATTTGATACGTTTCGACGATCTGAATGCAATGGCGCTGACGGAATTTCCGTTTGACGACCCTAGAGCCTCGAGAAGCGTGATAAACTATATTTTTATACAGATGTTATGGACCGAGAATTTATCCGGGCACTTTTTCAAAAAACAAAAATCGCTACCTTATAGATTTCGACGTGCCGGACGTCGTGGCGAAGTCCGTTTTTCGAATTAATGACTAGAACGCCTCGAAAAGCGTGAAATACGGTAAAAATTGCGATAAATTGCGCGAAAATCCTATTTTTGTGCTCCGTAAAGCGTGCCACTATGTGGTGAGGGACTAAGCTGTAAGGTGAACATTTCTGTAAGGGACTTGATCCTAATTACCACGAGATGGAAGGGTATAATAGCATTTATGCAATATGCATATAAATTCATGCATTAGGGTTCTTCTCTTGTAACCCTAACCCAGAAAGCTTAGCACCCAGCCGCACCACTAGACTCCTCATCTCCCTCTGCATCTCTCCACGGCTGTGCCACCGCCGGCCGCTGCCTCCCCTCGCCGGAAAAGAAGAAGAGACAAAAAGAAAGGTTGATCTCGGGTTAGGTTGGAGAGGGAAGCAACCGGAAGGCTGGGGATTGCTCCACACTGCATCTGGAGTTGTCTCTGGGTCTTAGAGGCCTAACCCGAGGAGTCCCGGCACCTAGCTCCGCCGTGCGCCACCGGCGGAGGTTCCCTTCATCTCCCTTAGCTCCGGCGAGGTAATATCATCTCGTTCCTTTTGTTTTAATGGCCCAATAACCCATTCAATCTCCTTATGTCATCGAGAGGGGTCTCCCTGTGAAGTCTGGGTCGCCCCCGTGCCTCCGGTGGCCGGCGGGTGAACTCGCCGCCGGAAAAGTCTTGTTTTAACCGATCGTGGGCACGGGGAGTTTCCGACCGTTGAAATCATGATCGGAACCATTGAAAATCTTCCTCTCGACGAATGTGAGCTCTCCATGAAGACTGGAGTTGATCGGCTAATGATCTGCGGAGATCAAGCGTGCCCTAGAACTGGGCTATCTTGCACTTCGGCCGAACCTCGCCGTCCGGCGCCGCCGTGCACCCAAGCCGCCGGCCACCACCACAGGAAGCATCGGGGAGCCGAGAGGACTCATCTGGTCCAAGTTGGAGGGTCTCTAGTGCACCGGATTAAAATCCGCCATTAATGGCCATCATCTTGGCCGAGCTCCGCCGCCGGCGATCGCCGGGGCTCCGTCAAATGGGAAAGCGACCCAGGTAGGTTCCTTAGACATGTGTAAGGCTGTTAGTGAGGTTGCATGTGGATTCTAACGTAGGGTTTTGTGTTTCCGTAGTTGCACCAGTTATGCAATCCGAGCTCGGGTGAGCTCCGCCGCCGCGCGTCGCCGGCCCTTTCCGTCGTCGGCCAGTGACCCAGGTGAGCTTGTAGGATCTGTAGGAAGCTTCCCATCAATTTGCATGAAGCTTTTAACGTAAAGATCTCATTTTTCCTAGTTGCACCATCTTGCTTGGCCGAGCTCCACCGCCGGCCGCCGCCGTCGCTTCCGGTCGCCGGTGGGACACCCAGGTAACCTATAAACCCTGCATTCTTGCTTACCATCCATCTTATAAGGGCTCTGGTTGCCTCTTTGCAGAAGAAGAGCTCGGGAAAAGAGTTAGTTAATTGTTAATAGATTGTGCCCACTAAGTGTTCGATGAAATGCCCCAATGAACCTAAGTTCAGATTCTGGCCATGTAATAACCGCAGGTTTATTTTCCCTTTTTGGTCTGACCTGTGAATTTATTTCGAACCGCTCTTCGGCTAAGGGGTCCGGGGTACAACTTTTCTCGCGTTGTTTTGGGCAGGCCGTCGGGGCTCGCGGGTATTTTTAGAGAATAAAGCCCGCGAAACGAAGACCGGCGGCGCGATCGGATCTGATTTCCGACCCCGGAATCTCCCGGAATAAATTTCGGAAGTTTGTAGCAGCTCGGGTGTTCAGCACGTCTTATTAGAGGTAAACCAGACCCGGGTAATTTAATTTAATCTTTTTAATTGGGGAATTTAATTTAATCTAATTTAATTTAAATTGGTAATTTAATCTAATCTAAACTTAATTTACATTCGTTTGGGTTCAGACCCAATTGCGCCAAATCGTCGATTAAATAAGGGTCGGGGATTTAGGTTGGGAACCCCATTCCCTCCTTTCTTTTCCCCTTTCGTACGCGTGAAACCCCAAGCTTTTTCCCCCACCCGTACCGAGGCGACGCGAGAGCCGGGATCTTGACGAGGAGAAGGAGGAGATTGATCGCCTCCCCGCAAGATCCGACGAGCGCAAAAAGGACGATCCCTGTCCTTCGCCCGGCGCCGACGGAAACAAGGTGAGCCACGCTTTCGCTTTCTTGTTTCGCTTCTTGGTTCGTTTCTTGCGTCGGTTCTTGTTTCGGGCAAGGGGAGGGAAATCCCTTGAATTGTCGGGGGGAGGTTTTCCCTTCGTCTCGTGCCGCGTGCGAGGCGATTTCGGGGACCAAACGGGAGGCCGCCGCCGCCGTGATTAAACGGGAGGCCGCCGCCGCCGTCACCGTGTTCACGGGGTCATCGCCGAAGCCGCCGTGATCGCGGGGTCGCGATCGGAGCCGAAAACGGACGCAAAAGAGGGGTTTTCTGGCCGCGGTCCACCTGCCCGGGTGCACCCGGCGCACGCCATCCCGGCCCGGGACCGCAGACCCGGCGCACAAACCTGTGCGCCAGGCCGCGCGGTCCACCGGGCCGGCGTGCACCCGGCGCACGCCCTCGCGGCCCGGGGACGCGGACCCGGCGCACGGCCCGGTGCGCCAGGCCGCGCGGTGCACGACCGGGCGTGCACCCGGCGTGCGCCACAGCTGCAGCGGGGCCGTGGACCCGGTGCGCGCCCGCACCCGTGCGCGGCCCGGCCCAATACGGCGATGGTCCACCGCGCCGCGTGCTCCCGACCCACGCCTTTGCTGCCGCCGTCGTGGACCCGGTCCACGCATGGACCCGTACACCCACCTTCAGAAAAATGGCCCAGGAGCTCCGTTTTTAGCCCGGTTCGCCCCGTTTTTGAGTGTTTTAAACCGTGACGACGTTTTTGACGAATGAATTTGTGTTACAGCTGTTCGGGCGCGCGGTGAGGGTTCTTCGGTCGAAATTTCCACACGTCTCTTTCTTCGTGCTTGAGGTGGGTTTTGCTTTAAGTCCTAACGCTTACTTGTGCCAATATTTAAATTAAAGAGAAAAGGAGAATAAAGAAAAGGGGAAAGCATCAACTAATCATCTATGGTTTTATTGTTCGTTTGCTTTAAAGTTATATGCCATGTTTGGGTTAGAACATCAGGGGGAAGCATCAACTAATTTTCTATGGTTTTACTGTTCGTTGCTTTAAAGTTATATGCCATGTTTGGGTTAGAACATCGGGGGAAAGCATTAACTAATCATCGATAGTTTTATGGTTGCTCTACTTTATTATATATGTGGTGTTTCATATGGCTTTTACGCATGGTGAATATACATTCTGTTTCTCATGGTTCACGCACACATATATATATGTTACTTCACGGTTACTGTGCTCGAGGCTGCGACACGCGCACCCGCGGTTTGGCCACCGCAGGGGTGCGCTTTTCCGGAAAAGTGGTCTATGACCCGTGTATACCCACGAGGTGACGTAGTGGGGCCCCTTATTAGTTGTGGGGTTTTGAGGCGCCGAGGTGCGAGCGGTGCGACCCGTCGGTTTAGTTGTCCGACGTGGTCGGGTTTCTGCAGGTACGGTATGGGCCGTCGGTTTAGTTGTCCGACGTGGCCGGGTATAGCAGGATACAGGTGTACAGGTTATCGTTTCCCTCTTGAGAGGGTGGTTGCTCCGGTTATCTTCACGGTTTGTTTTACTGTATTTTCCTGCTTTACTATTATTCGTCACTGACTTCCCATTTCGTGACAGGGACCAGACGGGGGAAGAGGTAGGCGACGGTGAGGACGGGGCAGGAGCTTCTGGGTTGCTGGGAACCCTGGACTGTATTTCTTCCTTTATTCCTGCATTTCACTTATTTTGTAGTTACGTGTGAGGTTCTCGATACCCTCGTGGGGTCGACGTGGATGTCGGTATTTGGTTATTCTTTTATGCATTACTTTCCTTTTCATCTATGTGGGCCATTTGAAAAAAAGAAAAAGGCAAAGCCGAAGAAAAGACTTCGAAAATTGTTTTTAAAAATCTAAGTGTCGTGTGGGCACTGGTTTCAAAACCCCGTGGATTTATGGATTGCGAAATGGATTTCGAAACTTGGGTGTCGAGTGGGCACCGTTTTCAAAACCCTGTGGATTTATGCCGATTTCGAAAACTCGTTTTCCCAAAACACAAGCGCTGAGTGGGCGCTCTTTTAAATCGATGGATTTATTCTTTTCAAACTGATTGGCCATACGCTTGAATAATTAGAATGCTTGTTGTATGCTTGTGACCGTTGTGATTGAATGGTTGTGTTTGTTTGAGAGATGTACTTAACGCTACGCCGTGCACATACAGGGGAGACTCTGTCCGTTTGCAGAGAGATCCTGTATGTGCGGCGGGTCTGGGCACGCGCCGGGGAAGAAAGGTTTTCCTTGTTATTCAAAAAAAAAAAAAAAAAAAAAAAAAATGAACCGTTTCCGCTAAATCAAACCCCCGGGGCGTGACAGATTAAGATGGTATCAGAGCGAGTACATTCAATCACAACAGTTAGTGCCGACATCCGTGGGAACACCTCACTTATCTACAAGTGAATGAAATGGGCAGGGCATAGGACTGTAGAACGTGAGTGATCGGGGGGGGGGGGGAAGTTGGAGTCTTTTCTCGAGCTAAGTGGTTCGTTGTTGTAGGTAAAGTCTGACGTTGACCCTTGTTGTGCGTGGCAGACATGGTTCGTACCATATCGTCGGCGGGAGACGCCGAGGCAGACGCGACAACGTCGACGGCCGCGGAGAACCAGCTCCTGCGGCAGCAATGGCGGGAAATGGCTGGGCAATTGGCCACCCTCGCCGATCACGTGCGTCAGTTGACGCATCAGCAGCAGGCCGCGCCAGGGACGGCCGCCCCGGTCCCTCCGCCGGGGCCGGCAGCACCGGCCGCGGCACCACCGACAGCGCCACCGCCAGCGGCGACTGCGGGACCGGCGCCAGGGACAACTAGCCGGGTTACTCTGGAGGAGACAGTGGTCACGCCTACCCCTATCATGGCTGCCGCCGCCACGAGTGAAGGGGGGGTTGTGATGATCGAGCGGGATCGAGTGCGGGCCAACTTGAAAGAATTTAAGAAACACGACCCGCCCACGTTCGAAGGGGACACGACTGATCCGTGGGTCGTTGAGAAATGGGTGGGGTCGATGGAGAAACTTTTTGAGGACCTACTCATGGAGGATGATGAGCGGGTTCCCCTGGCAGTGCATTGCCTGGAGGGGAACGCCCGCTTGTGGTGGAAGACGGTACGCCCCGATCCTGCTAAGGGTACCGCTTTCCCGTCCTGGGCAACTTTCAAGAAGGAGCTGTTCGAGGCCTTCTTCACCAACAGTGTCAAGAAGAAGTTGGAAGATGACCTAAACCATATCCAGCAAGGAAACCGGACGGTCATGGAGTACCAACGGGAGTTCGTTCGCCTAGCAAACTGCGTCCCGTTCGTTATAAGGGACGAGGCTCACAAGGCGCAGCTCTTTGTGGATGGTTTGCGAAGCAATATCTTCGAGGTGGTGCAAGCGGCCGACCTGCACACCTTCCAGAAAGTGGTCGATAGGGCCACAACGGTGGAGCGGGGCTTTGCGGTCACCCGCGCCAGAAGGGAGAACTCGGCGCGACTGGAGGACAGGAAGCGGCAACAGCAGAACCCGGGAGGAGGCTCTTGGAGTGGGAGCGGAGCCCCCAAACGGTGGAAACCACAGGCGGGGTCCCGAGGTGCGCCGGCAGGAGGGCCGAGGCCGGGAAATAGGCCTTGTGTTATCTGCGGGGGAGGGCACATGGCGGGGGAGTGCCCCCAAAGAGGCGACCACTGTTTCAGGTGCGGCAAACGGGGGCACTTCCGCCGCAACTGTCCCTTAGGCGGGGGATCTGCACCCTCGGGAGCTTATACGCCCGCGCCACAGCTCTCAGGGCGGGGGAAAGCTCCTATGGCGTCGACTTCCAGACCCCCCGCACCACGGCGTGAGGAGGACCGGCAGCCACAACCAGGCGGGAGGGTTTTCTCAATGACCAGCCAAGGGACTAACCCACCGGAGGACGCTCTTGCAGGTACTACTTCCGTTTCGAATTCCCGTGCTAGAACTCTTTTCGATACCGGAGCAACACACTCGTTCATTTCTCGTGATTTCGTTTTCATGCATAACCTCGAGGAAACACCCCTCCAAGTCTTCTTGACGGTGCAAACGGCGGGAGGGACTTTGGAGGCGGTCAGCTTTGTGGCCGCCTGCCCGATTATGTTAGGGCGGTTGGCTTGCCCTTGGGACTTGGCGGTGATCCCCTTGAAGGAGTACGACGTGGTGTTGGGCATGAACTGGCTCACAAGGTACCAGGCACTCATTGATTGCGACAAGCGACAACTGCGGCTACAAGAACCGGGCTTCCCCGAACATGTGTACATAATGGGCAAGAGCATCTCCTTCCCGGCGATTATTTCAGCGGCGCGGGCCAGAAGACTGGTTGAGGGGGGGTGCGTGGCCTATCTAGCATCGGTGGATTTGGCTACTCGACCCCCGACGACACCTGCAGATATCCCAGTGGTGAGGGACTACCCTGACGTTTTCCCCGCGGAGTTGCCGGGGATGCCTCCGGAGAGGGAGGTGGAGTTCCCTATTGAGCTACTACCAGGCACGCAGCCTATTACGAAGGCCCCTTACCGAATGGCCTTCGCGGAGCTAAAGGAGCTTAAGGCACAACTGGAAGATCTCTTGGACAAAGGGTTCATCCGACCGAGTGTGTCACCCTGGGGCGCACCGGTACTCTTTGTGCGGAAGAAAGATGGAAGCCTGCGGCTCTGCATTGACTACAGAGGGATAAACAAAGTCACGGTGAAGAATAAGTACCCCCTGCCCAGAATCGACGACCTCTTCGACCAGTTACGGGGAGCGACGGTCTTCTCCAAAATTGACCTGCAATCGGGCTACCACCAACTCCGAGTTCGAAACGCAGATATCCCCAAGACCGCCTTTCGGACTCGGTACGGCCACTATGAGTTTACGGTGATGCCGTTCGGGCTTACGAACGCCCCCGCAGTCTTCATGGACATGATGAACCGGATCTTTAGACCCTTCTTGGATCGGTTCGTGGTGGTCTTCATCGACGACATTTTGATCTACTCCACTACCGACGAGGAGCACGAGGACCATCTGCGAACGATCCTGCAAACCCTCAGAGAGCAGAAGCTGTTCGCTAAACTCAAGAAGTGTGAGTTCTGGCTGCGCGAAGTCGGTTTTCTGGGACATGTAATCTCGGCACAGGGAATCGCCGTGGATCCCAAGAAGGTAGAAGCAGTGGTGGACTGGCAGCCGCCGACGTCGGTAACGGAGGTCCGTAGTTTCCTAGGACTGGCAGGATACTACAGGCGCTTCGTTGAGGGTTTCGCGAAGATTGCTACCCCTCTAAATCGCTTGACCAGAAAGGGGGAAAAGTTCATATGGACGGCCAAGTGCCAGGAGAGTTTTGAGGAACTCAAGAAGAGATTAACTAGGGCACCAATACTTGTACTGCCGACGCCCGGAGAGGATTATGAAGTGTACTGCGACGCATCAAGGATCGGTCTTGGGGGTGTTCTGATGCAACAGGGGAAGGTGATCGCCTACGCATCCAGGCAGCTGAAGGACTACGAAAAGAACTACCCGATACACGACTTGGAATTGGCCGCTGTAGTCTTCGTTTTGAAACTGTGGAGGCATTATCTCTTCGGAGTCCACTGCAACGTTTTCTCAGATCATCAAAGTCTTAAGTACATCTTTACCCAAAAGGAATTAAACTTGAGGCAGAGGCGGTGGCTCGAGTTGTTGAAGGATTACGACCTTACGATTCAATATCACCCCGGGAAGGCAAACGTGGTAGCGGACGCACTGAGCAGAAAAGGGGCATCGGAGAGCGCGCCGACGAAACAGGACCACCTGATCGCGGAGTTCGCCGAATGCAGTTGGAGGTGGTGCCAGCAGGCACAGGTTACGCGACTTCTAACCTTGGTGGTCAAGCCGACGTTATTTGAGAAGATCCGGGAGGGACAGCAGACCGACCCACACATACAGCGCGTTCGAGACAAGATTCCCCTGGGCCAAGAGAGCGATTTTGCGGTGGAAGACGACGGCACCTTACGGTTCCGCGGACGGATCTGCGTGCCGGATTCATCAGAGTTGAAAGAAGAGATCTTAGCGGAGGCACACCGAGCCCCTTATGCGGCACACCCGGGGGGCACGAAGATGTACAGAGATCTCAAACAGACCTTCTGGTGGCCTAAGTTGAAAGAAGACGTAACGCGACACGTGGCTCACTGCCTAGTATGCCAACAGATAAAGGCCGAGCATCAGCGACCAGCAGGGAAGCTACAGCCCTTACCGGTACCAGAGTGGAAATGGGACCAGATCACCATGGATTTTGTCACTGGGTTCCCACGTTCACAACAGGGCCACGACGCGATCTGGGTCGTAGTCGACCGGTTAACCAAGTCAGCACACTTCCTGCCGATTCTACAACTTGGACCCGCGAACGGTTAGCTCAAGTCTACATCAGTGAGATCGTGAGACTACATGGGGTACCGGCATCGATCACCTCGGACAGAGACACGCGTTTTGTCTCGAAGTTTTGGCAAAGTCTTCAGCGGGCCATGGGGACCAGACTACAGTTCAGCACAGCCTTCCACCCTCAGACGGACGGACAGTCGGAGCGCACGATACAAACCCTTGAAGACCTGCTTCGCGCCTGTGTGCTCGATTGGGGGACCGGTTGGTCACGCTACCTACCCCTCGTGGAATTTGCCTACAACAACAGCTACCAGGCCAGCATTCAGATGGCACCCTACGAAGCCTTATACGGAAGACGCTGCCGATCCCCGATTTGTTGGGACGACTTGGGGGAACGGAAACTCTTGGGACCCGATCTAGTGGAGGAAACTGAAGAGAAAGTGCGCCTTATAAGACAGCGCCTGCTGACCGCCCAGAGTCGACAGAAGAGCTACGCAGACCAGAGGCGCCGTGACTTGGAATTTCAAGTGGGGGAACACGTGTTTTTGCGGGTCTCGCCATCCAGAGGAATCAAGCGTTTCGGACTAAAGGGCAAGCTGAGCCCACGGTTTGTGGGGCCATTCGAGATCCTAGAGCGAATTGGCCCAGTAGCTTACCGCCTCGCCCTACCACCAAACCTCGACCGAGTTCACGACGTGTTCCACGTCTCGATGCTTCGGAAATATCTCCCCGACCCGTCACACGTTCTGGACGCCTCAGCACTCGAACTTAAGGAGGACCTAAGCTTCGAAGAAACCCCGGTGAGAATCCTGGCAAGGGAAAACAAATCACTGCGAAACCGAACTATCCCCTACGTGAAGGTACTATGGAACAACCATGAGGAGCGGGAAGCAACTTGGGAACTGGAGTCCAAGATGAGGGAGTGCTACCCCGACCTTTTCACTCCCACCCGGGCTTGAGTTTCGAGGACGAAACTCGTTTTTAGAGGTGAGTGGTGTAATAACCGCGGGTTTATTTTCCTTTTTGGTCTGACCTGTGAATTTATTTCGAACCGCTCTTCGGCTAAGGGGTCCGGGGTACAACTTTTCTCGCGTTGTTTTGGGCAGGCCGTCGGGGCTCGCGGGTATTTTTAGAGAATAAAGCCCGCAAAACGAAGACCGGCGGCGCGATCGGATCTGATTTCCGACCCCGGAATCTCCCGGAATAAATTTCGGAAGTTTGTAGCAGCTCGGGTGTTCAGCACGTCTTATTAGAGGTAAACCAGACCCGGGTAATTTAATTTAATCTTTTTAATTGGGGAATTTAATTTAATCTAATTTAATTTAAATTGGTAATTTAATCTAATCTAAACTTAATTTACATTCGTTTGGGTTCAGACCCAATTGCGCCAAATCGTCGATTAAATAAGGGTCGGGGATTTAGGTTGGGAACCCCATCCCCTCTTTCTTTTCCCTTTCGTACGCGTGAAACCCCAAGCTTTTTCCCCCACCCGTACCGAGGCGACGCGAGAGCCGGGATCTGTTACGGAATTTGAGTTGGCGTATTTCGTGATTGTATTAAGTCTTGAAGATTGAAGATGAAGAAACCTCGGATCGTATACCTCAATCTCAAGAAAGAAGAATTCAAAAGGATCAGGTACGTTTAACTAAATAATTTTGATGATCTGAATACTTCTTATAGTGTAGAAACACCTGGAAGAGGTTTTAACTGCTTATTCATCAAAAACTGGACATGGGACATGTTCAGGATCCGGATCGTGGACTTTCAATCCGGATCCCGAAAGGTGTTCGTTCATACATTGCTGCAATCCGGATCACAGCTTGTACAATCCGGATCCCGAATGGGATGTTTTGTGAAAATGTATGAACGATCCGGATCGTGGATTATGATCCGGATCCCGAACAGGTGATTTTCTGGAAACTGCATTCTGTGCGTCTGCGATCCGGATCGTGGCTTATACAATCCGGATCGCCGTCGGTAAAACTTTCCAGAAAAGTTTGTTTTTGATCCGAATATTCTTCCTAGGGTTTCTAACCTATAAATAGCCCTATGTCATTTTTTCTAGGGCATCCAAATAGAGCCGTCATTTTCAAATATCATTTTATACGGCCTTAGATCCACATATAGAGAAGAAAGGAAATCAATAGATCTATTCTATGTTTCTTCATCTATATTGATTGATTTGATTCTAGGTTTTCATACTCACATCTTGAGTAGAATCAAATCAATGAATACTTAGATGGTATTTCCGATCTACTCTTGATCTAAGTATTCGGCGGATCATCACCACCCAAACAAACAACGATTTACCCCAAAATCGGCGCGTGGACTCGCGTGGCCTTGTGGATTCAAGGTGTTATCGCTCTCGTGGATTCGGAGCGAGGTGCGTTCGTGGATTCGAAGCGTGCCATTGGGTGAAGACCGTGGATTCGGTTGGACGTCGTGGACTCGACGTTGGACGCTGTGGATTCAGCGTTGGGCGCGGATCGTGGATTCGAGAAGCGTCGTGGAGCGAGCGGGAAGATCTACTAGGAGCGTATGGTAAAAGGTTGAGTCGTCTGTGAGTACGTTATATCACCTTGTACGTGTGTTAATTCTAGTGGATTTCGCCGTGTTATCGGTCCCGTGGTTTTTTACTCCGGTTTGGAGTTTTTCCACGTAAAAATCTTGTGTGTTCTTTTATTTTTCCGCATTGGGTTTTATCGCACAATGATTTTTTGAGTGTTTATTGTTTACACCTATTCACCCCCCTCTAGGTGTTTTTTCCCCTATTAGATCCTTATTAACCTAAACCCAACAAGTGGTATCAGAGCGGGAATAGGGTTGTAAACAATGGTTGAAGGTGGAAACATCAATCGACCCCCTTTCTTTGATGGAACTAATTATGCGTACTGGAAAGTACGGATGAAAGCTTTCTTAATTTCCATCGACGAAAGGGTGTGGCAATCAATTGAATTAGGATGGTCTAATCCAACTGAAATTTTAGATGATGTTCGCACCTTAAAACCTAGGTCGAAATGGACCAAGGAAGAGATAGACTTATCTTCTTACAATGGCAAAGGGATTAATGCTCTATTTAATGCTTTGTCACAAACTGAGTTCTCTCGCGTCTCGGCATGTGAGACTGCGAAAGAAATCTGGGATGTTCTTCAAGTTACGCATGAGGGAACTAACTTAGTGAAGATTCAGAAACTGCAAATGCTCACGAGCAAGTTCTTTTACTTTATCCTTCATTGGGTATTATCCACAATGATTTTTTTGAGTGTTTATTGTTTACACCTATTCACCCCCCCCTCTAGGTGTTTTTTCCCCTATTAGATCCTTATTACCCTAAACCCAACAGGATCTTGACGAGGAGAAGGAGGAGATTGATCGCCTCCCCGCAAGATCCGACGAGCGCAAAAAGGACGATCCCTGTCCTTCGCCCGGCGCCGACGGAAACAAGGTGAGCCACGCTTTCGCTTTCTTGTTTCGCTTCTTGGTTCGTTTCTTGCGTCGGTTCTTGTTTCGGGCAAGGGGAGGGAAATCCCTTGAATTGTCGGGGGGAGGTTTTCCCTTCGTCTCGTGCCTCGTGCGAGGCGATTTCGGGGACCAAACGGGAGGCCGCCGCCGCCGTCACCGTGTTCACGGGGGTCATCGCCGAAGCCGCCGTGATCGCGGGGTCGCGATCGGAGCCGAAAACGGACGCAAAAGAGGGGTTTTCCTGGCCGCGGTCCACCTGCCCGGGGTGCACCCGCCACGCCATCCCGGCCCGGGACCGCAGACCCGGCGCACAAACCTGTGCGCCAGGCCGCGCGTTCCACCAGGCCGGCGTGCACCCGGCGCACGCCCTCGCGGCCCGGGACGCGGACCCGCGCACGGCCCGGTGCGCCAGGCCGCGCGGTGCACGACCGGGCGTGCACCCGGCGTGCGCCACAGCTGCAGCGGGGCCGTGGACCCGGTGCGCGCCCCGCACCCGTGCGCGGCCCGGCCCAATACGGCGATGGTCCACCGCGCCGCGTGCTCCCGACCCACGCCTTTGCTGCCGCCGTCGTGGACCCGGTCCACGCATGGACCCTTACACCCACCTTCAAAAAATGGCCCAGGAGCTCCGTTTTTAGCCCGTTCGCCCCGTTTTTGAGTGTTTTAAACCGTGACGACATTTTTGACGAATGAATTTGTGTTACAGCTGTTCGGCGGCGCGCGCGGTGAGGGTTTTTTCGGTCGAAATTTCCACACGTCTCTTTCTTCGTGCTTGAGGTGGGTTTTGCTTTAAGTCCTAACGCTTACTTGTGCCAATATTTAAATTAAAGAGAAAAGGAGAATAAAGAAAAGGGGAAAGCATCAACTAATCATCTATGGTTTTATTGTTCGTTTTGCTTTAAAGTTATATGCCATGTTTGGGTTAGAACATCAGGGGGAAGCATCAACTAATTTTCTATGGTTTTACTGTTCGTTGCTTTAAAGTTATATGCCATGTTTGGGTTAGAACATCGGGGGAAAGCATTAACTAATCATCGATAGTTTTATGGTTGCTCTACTTTATTATATATGTGGTGTTTCATATGGCTTTTACGCATGGTGAATATACATTCTGTTTCTCATGGTTCACGCACACATATATATATGTTACTTCACGGTTACTGTGCTCGAGGCTGCGACACGCGCACCCGCGGTTTGGCCACCGCAGGGGTGCGCTTTTCCGGAAAAGTGGTCTATGACCCGTGTATACCCACGAGGTGACGTAGTGGGGCCCCTTATTAGTTGTGGGGTTTTGAGGCGCCGAGGTGCGAGCGGTGCGACCCGTCGGTTTAGTTGTCCGACGTGGTCGGGTTTCTGCAGGTACGGTATGGGCCGTCGGTTTAGTTGTCCGACGTGGCCGGGTATAGCAGGATACAGGTGTACAGGTTATCGTTTCCCTCTTGAGAGGGTGGTTGCTCCGGTTATCTTCACGGTTTGTTTTACTGTATTTTCCTGCTTTACTATTATTCGTCACTGACTTCCCATTTCGTGACAGGGACCAGACGGGGGGAAGAGGTAGGCGACGGTGAGGACGGGGCAGGAGCTTCTGGGTTGCTGGGAACCCTGGACTGTATTTCTTCCTTTATTCCTGCATTTCACTTATTTTGTAGTTACGTGTGAGGTTCTCGATACCCTCGTGGGGTCGACGTGGATGTCGGTATTTGGTTATTCTTTTATGCATTACTTTCCTTTCATCTATGTGGGCCATTTGAAAAAAAGAAAAAAGGCAAAGCCAAAGAAAAGACTTCGAAATTATTTTTAAAAATCTAAGTGTCGTGTGGGCACTGGTTTCAAAAACCCCGTGGATTTATGGATTGCGAAATGGATTTCGAAACTTGGGTGTCGAGTGGGCACCGTTTTCAAAACCCTGTGGATTTATGCCGATTTCGAAAACTCGTTTTCCCAAAACACAAGCGCTGAGTGGGCGCTCTTTTAAATCGATGGATTTATTCTTTTCAAACTGATTGGCCATGCGCTTGAATAATTAGAATGCTTGTTGTATGCTTGTGACCGTTGTGATTGAATGGTTGTGTTTGTTTTGAGAGATGTACTTAACGCTACGCCGTGCACATACAGGGGAGACTCTGTCCGTTTGCAGAGAGATCCTGTATGTGCGGCGGGTCTGGGCACGCGCCGGGAAGAAAGGTTTTCCTTGTTATTCAAAAAAAAAAAAAAAAAAAAAAAAAAATGAACCGTTTCCGCTAAATCAAACCCCCGGGGCGTGACAGGCC
Source organism: Tillandsia fasciculata (assembly GCA_029168755.2). Taxonomy (NCBI): domain Eukaryota; kingdom Viridiplantae; phylum Streptophyta; class Magnoliopsida; order Poales; family Bromeliaceae; genus Tillandsia; species Tillandsia fasciculata. The sequence goes on from JAQOTM010000198.1 coordinate 215,089, forward strand.
ATGATCAAAATATGAAAGTTGTTACAAACACTGCCCTGAGCTTGACGCTCACTTCAGATCCAATTTTGGCTGTGTGGATTGATGTGTGGAGCAATATTGTCGTGTTAGTGAGCGAGGGACTTGGATCTTTTGATCCAGCAATTTGTGGGCTGCAAATAGGGCAAGCCCCTGTGTTCCTGAGGTACCCTGAGCATGATGATCAAGTTAGTTTGCAGTAGGCACTTATAAAATGCAGAGTTATAGTGTATTCAACCTCTAAGTGTAATGTTTGGCCCAGGTTTGGTTTTGGGCTGTTTGGCGAAGCCGCGACAGTGTACTCCTGGCTAATTTGGGGTCACTGGACGCGATGCTAGCATCGGATTTAGGTTTTTAGCAGCCGGAGAAACAAAATGCTATTTGGCTATGTTAGAAAGGAAAATCATGGCCCGAAGTTTTCCTCGGTCTCGTGCTGCTCCCAATGATTAGCACGAGCTTCGTCTTGTCGTAACGGACACGCTGAAACTTACGGCGCTGTCTTTGGATTCCTGGTTTGGAAGAACGGGTCAAAACAGTGTTCAAATTGGTGTATTTATGCATTTTAAGGAAAATTATGGATTAAGTTGCAAATGTAACTTGCTGGCTGTCTTTAGACAGTATTTACGCACCCCTCTAAGCTTTTTGTTAATGTTCCGTGGACTCTCGTTGAGCAGAAAACGGATATCGCCCCGTAAATCGACGAAATCGTCGGTTTAACGGCTTTCGCGCGAGTTTCGCGTACTTCGATGTGAAAAACAGTTTATAGATGTTGTTATCTGTCCTTGATTAGTATTCATGATGCAGGTCCTTGCATGTCTGACTCCGGCCCATGAGCCTTCTGTTGGAGTCGTTGGACCGGCCTACATTGAGGTGGTTACTTTCGATCCGGGCTTTAGCTTTTTGGCCCTCTGGTTGCTTTAATCCAGTCGGACACCTGTTTTTGGATTAGCCTATTGATTTGATCCATATGACCCATGATGACTTCATCTATATATCACATGATTTCTCCGATAGACATTGATTCCTCTGGATTTGTCATATACACCTGTGCTTGCATTATCTGTTACGATTAGTTCCGATGACTGGATCTATATGCTAGATGATTATTTCTGATAGACCTTGATCTACAGGATGAGACCCCCATATATATCTGTTCATCAGCTCTTATATTTCAGTACATAGATCTGCATGATTAGATGATACTTGTTGATACTGTCACTTGAGATACTGATTTACATCCCGATATGCATGATTGATTGATCCTGATCGATAGATGTTGACTGATGATTCCCTGTTGGGATCTCGGCATGTTGCCGACTACCCGGTCACTAGACCGTGAGCTTGAGCATTTGCATGATTGATCGCCCGCACTGCTGTACTTCACGAACATGGCCGGGGTCGCTCCCCGTGGAGCTTGTTCTTTACTACGGTAAAGTGGTCTGGTGTACGACCCGTGACTCCCAGGTTAGTGCCAAAGGGTGCCGGAGTGTTGACTCCCCAGGTTAGTGCCCGAGGGCGCCGGAGTATGTCAGCCAGATTGGTGCCAGGTCGGCGAGGTATCCCTAAGGTCTTGTTGACCAATATGGTGGCTTTTGATTGGGTGTTTGGTAGTTTCCTTATTGATGCATATGTTGCCTGTTTAGCCTGCTCTTATTAACCTATGTTGCTTCCAGATTGTATAAGATTGCTTTTATTTTCAGCTTCAAAATATATCAGCATGCCTTTATAGTTCAGTACTCATTATGTGCAGTCACTTGATTATGCTTCATGCAGTTTTTTTTCACATACCAGCTTATGATTGATTACCAGCCTAGTTAGCTTATCTGTGGATTTTGATTATTGTGGACATTTATGTGTTTCCAGCTTTTCTATTGACTTCTTACTATCCGCAGATTTTAGTACCCAGTAGTACGATTTAGCTATTTCCTCGGCTCGGCGTGCCCACTGGGATACATTGTACAGTGTATTCTCACACCCCG